>JAKSZU010000016.1:7136939-7391939 GCA_026018925.1 Tupaia tana
TCATTGAGCTTGGAGGTTTACTTTGTGGCATTCAGATAACTTAAAGTTAATTACTGCTAAGAAATATACTTCTCATAAACCTCATCTGTTCATGGGTTTATAGCAGAATCTTAAACTGACTTTGCTCTTCTGTGTTATCGCCCTACTCACACAGAGAAAGTCCATGAAATGGAAAAAGAGCACTTAAATAAGGTTCAGACTGCAAATGAAGTCAAGGCAAGTTTGATGTTTTATTGCATTATCATAGCTTTACTATATCATTAATTTTTATCTTAGTCTAATTTTTAGTCTAATTCTTCTCCCCACTCTCTCACCCTCCTCCAAAATTTTAGCAAGCTGTTGAACAACAGATCCAAAGTCACAGAGAAACTCATCAAAAACAAATCAGCAGTTTGAGAGATGAAGTTGAGGCAAAAGAAAAACTTATTACTGATCTTCAAGAGTGAGTATTATACTTTTCTTTTAGATATTAGAAACTAGCTCTGAAAGATTACATGAGGAAGCAATAGGTTATCAGTGGATAGTATGTGCTTATTATGGGTCATTGGGATAGTCATGATGCATTTTTACATAGGAAAACATAGAAAAATATGTCATGACTTTCCCAGTGACCTAATAGAAAGCTGCAGCTTTATTGAAATGCCAATTTTTAAGTTTTAGTTCAAAAAAAGTTTTTAAGGAATTATTTTATTTACCTTTATTTTATTTATTTTATTTTAATTTGATCAGATAGGGACTGAGTGAGAGAGAGAAAAAGAGAGAGAAAGAGAGAGAGATGAAAAGTGAGAAAGCAAGCTGCCATGTCCGAGACTCAAACCATAATCAGCCATGTGGAAATCCAGCACCCCAACCACCATGCCATCTGCCGGTCCCTAGTTCATATCTTTAAAACTTTCTTTGCAGATCTTTTGACCTAAATGCTTATTAGTAAAAGAAAAAAAAAACTCTAACCCAAACTCATCATTACAAGTAGATAATACAGTCTCCTCCAAATCATTTAACTTTGCTTTTCTTTTTTTTTAAAAAAAAAAAAAAAAAAAAAGATTTTGTTTTTGTATTTTTAGTCTTTTGCCATAGGGCTCATGTGCTCATACAGACAGAAATCACCCCCAGGCAGGGATGGCCATGCTACAATCCCTTCTCCATTCTTTTGTTGGGATTTTGGTCACGCATTACACATGTACCTGGCATGATTAATTTTTTTTTTTGAGAGAGGTTTTTGCTATAGGGTACATGCACTCACCAGAACGACAGACAGACAGAAAGCAAGAAATCACCCTCCAGGGGGGATGGCCACGCCACAATCCCTTCTCCTCCATTCTCCTCTTGGGATCTTGGGGACACACGCACATGCACCCAGCGTGAATTTAAGCCACTGGGTCCAGGACTCGAACTGTGGTTGACTACGTAGGAGTCCATGACATAGCCTTTACACTAACTGCTGGTCCCATACCTGGCATGATTTTCAAGCCTCCAGGTCCAGGACTTGAACTATGGTCGACCGTGTGGGAAGCCAGCACCTTAACCACCATGGCACCTGCTAATCCCCAACAACATCATCATCATTATTGTTTTTAATTACCAAGAATATCTGTGCATGTATGCTGGCCGTAGAGGGGACTGCAGTGGAGTACAGTCATGCCACAGTCCTTTTTTCATCTTTCTTCATCCCTTCAGGCTTTTGGGTACAAACATACATGTGACTCTTATGTTTTTCAAGCTGCTAAAGCCAAGATTTTAACGCCAGTTGACCCTGTGGGATCTGGTTTCTATGTGTAGCACTTAACCACTGGGTTATAGGACCAGTACTGCAAAAATTCTTAACTGAGAAAAATTATCAGAAAAGTCAGTGATGTATTTTTCTACGCAACAATGTATCGTGACTTTTCTAATTACCCCATATATTGGAAAGGTTTTTTTTGGGGGAGAGGTTTTTGCTATAGGGCGCGTGCACTCGCCAGACAGACAGAGAGAGACAGAAAGCAAGAAATCACCCCCCAGGGGGGATGGCCACACCACAATCCCTTCTCCTCAGTTCTCCTCTCGGGATCTTGGGCACGTACGCACACGCGCCCAGTGCGAGTTTTAAGCCACTGGGTCCGGGATGCGAACCGCAGTCGACTACATGGGAGTCCAGCAACGTAGCCATTACGCTAACTGCTGGTCCCAATATTGGAAAGTATTTTAAGAGGCCGGCAGGTGGCATGGTTGCTCAGGGCGCTGGACTCCCACATAGCCAACTGTGGTTCGAGTCCTGGACCTTATTACTTGCTTTCTCACTTTCTCTCTCTGTCATTCTGTCCCTCTCTGGTCAAATTAAAATAAATAAATAAAGTTAAAGAACTAATTCTTAAAAAAAAAAAAACAAAAAAACAAAAAAAAAAGCTGCAAAAAAAAGGCATTTTAAAATGTGTGTGTTTTATTTTAAGAAGTCATTATCTTTATTTAAAAGACATTTTTCCTACTTTTATACTATGCACATGCATGGAATTTATAGAAATCAAAGAACTGCAGTAATTTGAGTAGGAACCACAAATAGTAATAAAATGATGCTGAAGTTTGGGACATGGGTCTTATTAATACCTAATGGGAGGTGAGTGTAAGGATTCAGGGAGATGTAAGACAGGGCTAAATCAAATCTTGATTTCAGCACAAAATAGGAAAAGTGTTGTATGGCTACAGTAGTTAGGTGTCCCCTTTCCTTTTTGTAAGGGAAAGAAAGGACTTATGTATTGGTGAAGTGATAGAATTTAAGAGTCTGAAAATTTTTAATGTCAACATTTAGAAAACTGTGATTTTGATGTTGTGTTATTTTTTTTCCCTTTGTCAGCCAAAATCAGAAAATGATGTTAGAGCAGGAACGTCTAAGAGTAGAACATGAGAAATTGAAAGCTACAGATCAGGAGAAGAGCAGAAAATTGCATGAACTTACGTGAGTAACTCTCTTAATTAAAACTTAAAAATAGAGGATTGCAAGTATTGCCCTTGAACTGTCCAGTGGCTACATTTTTCACTTGGTATGGACTAAAGGGTATTGTTTTTAAATCCTCTAAGTTGGTTTGATCTCTCTAAAAATGAAAGTATATGTTTGTATTGAATATTTTAATGGAAACAAGATGTTATAATGGGTTGTTGGAAAAGTCATGATGCATTTTTACGTAGAAAAATAGAACATAGCTTTTCCAGTGACCCATTGTTTTTATAGGTGGTTAAGAAGCAGATTATTGTTTTTCACCTTGCTGTTTCTCTTCAGATTACTTCAGAATCCATTATAAAAATGAAGCTTAAACATTACATTAAGTACTAAAAAATTCCAGGATCTCCCACAAGAGAAAAAAAAAAAAGAATTTTTCTCAAATTTTATCTTGCATAGAGAATAGTATTTTAGCCTTGCCATTTTTTTTTCTTTTTTTTTTAATAGAGATTTTTGGTATAGGGCATGTGAGCTTGCCAACAGACAAAGAGAAGCAGAGAGACAGAAAGCGGGAAATCATCCCCCTCCCCCTGGGGAGCTGGCCATGCTGCAATCCCTTCTTCTCCATTTTCATCTCAGGATTTGGGGCACTCACCCGGCTTGAGTTTTAAGCCACCGATCTGGGACTTGAACCGTGTTCGACTCCATGGGAGTCTAGTTCATTTACTGAGAAATTTCAAGAGCTTTCTAGAATTTGAGCAGGTAGAAACTTTATGATTATAATTTTTTTCTTGAATTTGTTTGAGACAGTTGACAAATTAACTGTTATTGTTAGTATGGATACGACATCAGGACCAGATCACAGTTAGTTAATTTTATAAAAATTCTGCTGGATTGCAGTTATAATTTTATGTATAATAATTTTACTATAAAATTTGTAACCTCTGTAATACCCAGTTAATCAGTATCATTTTGATACATAGTATTATACTATGTGGCTTTTTTTTTTCTTTTAAGGGAGATTTTACTGTAGGAGTGAGAAATCACCTCCAGGGAGGATGGCCACACCACAATCCCTTCTCCATTCTCCTCGCAGGATTTTGGGTGCACACATACACACGTTCGGCATGAATTTTAAGCCACAGGATCCGGGACTTGAACCACAGTTGGCACAGTTGGCTAACCATTATGCCATCTGCTGATCCATATATGTGGCATATTTTAAAATATAGACTGGAACCATTCCTTATTCTTTGGATTCTGTGACATCTTATTTGATATTTTCTGAAAGTGTATGAGGAAGGTTTTTTCTTAAATTATAGATTGAGATGGTTATATTGCTGTATAATGCATATAAATGAAAATTTCTTTGGAAGACAAAGCATGTAGTATTGTTTAAAATAAGCATCTTTCATTCATTTAAACCTAAAAATTTATCTTTTCTGATTATAAAATATCAGATTCAGTGTTTAAACTAAATGAAAGAATCTTATGGAATGAAAATAATACATCTGTTCTCTCATTGCCAGCGTTATGCAAGATAGACGAGAACAAGCGAGACAAGACTTGAAGGGTCTAGAAGAGACAGTGGTAAGAAAAACATGGAAATAAATTAAAATTGTGCAGTATTAGTACTTTTGTCCCTGATTATCCTGAATTTGAAGTTTCAATTTAAAAATACTGTTCTTAATTCAAGGCAAAAGAGCTTCAGACTTTACACAACCTGCGTAAGCTCTTTGTTCAAGACTTGGCTACCAGAGTTAAAAAGGTAATGTGATGATACCAAGGTGGGTGTTTATATAAATGATGCTGTGTGTCATTCTTTGTATTCACAGGTGAAATAATTTATGTTGTCACATTTTTGTGTAGTGAGCTCAGATTTAAAAAAAAAAAATTTTCATAATATCCACTTTTTGTTTTTTTCCTTCCAGAGTGCAGAGATCGATTCAGATGACACTGGAGGCAGTGCTGCTCAGAAGCAAAAAATCTCCTTTCTTGAAAATAATCTTGAACAGCTTACTAAAGTACATAAACAGGTAATAAAGAGTTTTTTTTATAGTAACTGCAGTATTATAAGGATCAAAAAATGAGAGTGGGAAATATTTTTTTAAGAATCATTTTATTTAACTTTCTTTCTTTCTTTTTTTATTTTTTAATTGACCAGAGAGGGACAGAGTGAGAGAGCAAGGGAAAGCAAGAAAGCAAGCCACCAAGTCCAGGACTTGAACCACAGTCGGCCCTGTGGGAGTCCAGCACCCTTAACCACCATGCCACCTGCTGGCCCGAGAGTGGGAAATATTTTAACCTTTTTAAATTTTGCTAGAGGATATATGCACTTGCTGGAGAGAGTGAATTTCCTTCTCTTTCATCTCCTTTCATAATTTCAGGTGTGCATTTGTGCACAGATGCCTAGTGTGTTTTTTCAAAGCCACTGTGTCCTGGACTCTCACCCCATAGTTGGCCATGTTGGATCCAGCCTTTTGTTTTGTTTTGTTTTGTTTTTCCTTCATGATACAGTATGTGCATGCATACATGTTCATGAAAATGAATGAGGTGAGAGAAACAGTAAGCTGAGCACTCTTTATAGGGTCTGCTTGTGCCAGGACCACCTTCTTCCAGTCCTCTCGCCAGTCAGATTCTGGGCACTCACCTGCTTGCCTGGTATATTTCAGGTCAACAGATACTTGAACCATGGGATCTAGCTTGTATTAAGTAACCATTTCCACTCTACTAGGGAGCTGGCTCAGAGAGTATACATTTTTATAACCCTATTAACAAAAGAGACCAGTGAAAACATGTATTCTTATTTCCACAAAAAGATTTCTGGTCGGTCAGTTTTCAGATCTCTGATTGACAAGTCTTTGGAGTTAAAATACAATCTTTTCTTTTCTTTTGTGTTTTGTTTTGTTTTGTTTTACATTTAATGCCCTGGTGTGTGAAATATGAACATAATAAAGCAGTTTATATTTTTAATACAAAGTAATGTAGACTGGTTTTTATTTTTTTTTGCTTATTTTTTACTACAGCTTGATAAGTGATTTAGATTACTAATAAAAAGATTTCACAACAGACTCAGTTGTTAATATTTTGATTACTGTAAACCTCATGTTTGCATAAGAGTGAAGTGGTTAAGACATTTTAACTTTGGCAGTTATTAAGGTGTCCATAAAGGTTATGTTTATGCTTTGGGTTGTTTGTTTGTTTCTGTGTTTTTTTGGAGAGATTTTTGCTATAGGCTGCATGTGCTCACTAGAGACAGAGTGACAGAAAGTGAGAGATCACCTCCCAAGGAGGGTGGACATGCCACAGTCCCTTCTCTGTTCTCCTCTCAGGATTTTGGTCATGCACGCACACATACCCGCATGAGTTTTAAGCCACCGAGTCTAGGAATTGTACTGCGGTTTACTATGCAGGAGTCCTGCAATACAACCATTATGCCTTCTGCTCATCCCTATTTGTGCTCTTCATATGTGTAAAAAGATAACTCATTTTTCCAGATGACTTATCTTACTATAGAGGTCTAGCACTATTTTATAATTTATTATCTTTGCTTGGTACAGGGAAAGAATAACACTCCCCCCCAAAAATTATATGAAATTATATGTGTGAGAAATATAAGTGTGATGTGCATGAATATGTAATATAAAATGTAGTTTTACTTCTTTTTTTAGAAAATGCACTTGTGAAATGCTCATCTTTTTCTCATATCACCTTGTTAAAGTGAAGATGTTTTTCTTTGTGTGCCTTTAGTTGGTACGTGATAATGCAGATCTTCGCTGCGAACTTCCTAAGCTGGAAAAGCGACTTAGAGCTACAGCTGAAAGAGTGAAGGCTTTGGAAACGGCACTGAAAGAAGCCAAAGAAAATGCATCTCGTGACCGAAAACGCTATCAGCAAGAAGTAGATCGCATAAAGGAAGCTGTCAGGTCAAAGAATATGGCCAGAAGAGGGCATTCCGCACAGATCGGTTAGAACACATTTAAACTTTAAACCTTGTTTGGTCTGAATGCTTTCATTTAGGTGAAAATATAATCTGAATTGAATAATGTGTCCTCATAGTAGCATTTATCTATTTTCTAAACAAAGAGTGACACTGTTGGTAAGGAAGAAAGAAATTGAGAAATAATCACATTCCTAGAATAAGAAGATAAATAAGCACCAGAGAAGCAAGTAACAATGCTCAGTGATAGGAGAAATTCTATAAAACAATGTTGTTTTTTTAAAGAGATATTTTTGCTATAAAGCACATGTGCTCGCCAGAGAGACAGAAAGCAATCACCCCCAGGGGAGGGATGTCCACATCACAGTCCCTTCTCCGTTTCTCCTCGGGATTTTGGGCATGCATGCACATGCGCCTGGCATGAGTTTCAAGCCACTCGATCCGGACTCAAACTGTGTCAGGCATGTGGGAGTCAAGCGACATAACCATTCTGCCTTCTGCTGGTCCCATTAAGCACTATTACTAAAGCTATGAGAGAACTGCAAGAAAATAAAATCATGAGCAATTTTTTTTTATCTTTCAGAATAATCTAATTTATTCATGGTAATTGTTCAGGAATGAGATGTTTAAGAGGTTAAGGATTGTATAGCTTCCAGAGAAAGATGTAACCAAAAAGAAAAATATACAAAAAATGCAAAGAAAAACAAAACATTTGGCAATTTGTTGTAAATAAGGAAACCTAAACAGGTCATTGCAATCACGTGTTAAGCCTTCTTCTAAAGTCAGTGTTTGTTTTTCATATTAGCTAAGCCTATTCGTCCGGGGCAGCATCCAGCAGCTTCTCCAACTCATCCAAGTGCAATTCGTGGAGGAGGCGCATTTGTTCAGAACAGCCAGACAGTGGCAGTGCGAGGTGGAGGGGGCAAACAAGTGTAAACGTTGACACATACTCACAGGTTTGTGGTTTACGTGTGGCTTTTGTATCCTAATTATATGTGCAAATGTTGAGCCCTTGGTTAAACAAGTTTTAGTTTTTCAAATTAGTGTCATGATTTTTTTCCCCAGTAGATGGTACATGTGTTTGCCAGAGAAAGAAAAAGAAAATGAGAAAGCCCCCCACCCATGGGTGGTGGTCACACTACAGTCCCTTCTCCATTTTCTTATCAGGATTTTGGTCACACACTTGCACCCAGTTTGTTTCTTTTTTTTTTTTTTTTTTTTTTTTTGAGAGGTTTTTGCTGTAGGGCGCATGTGCTTGCCAGATAGAGACAGAGAGACAGAAAGTGAGAAATCACTCCCCAGGGGGGATGGCCACACCGCAGTCCCTTCTCCATTCTCCTCTTGGGATCTCGGGCACGCACGCACACGCGCCTGGCGTGAGTTTTAAGCCACCAGGTCCGGGACGCGAACCGCGGTCAACTACATAGGAGTTCAGTGACATAGCCATTACTCTAACTGCTGGTCCCCCCAGTTTGTTTCTTAAGCACTGGGTCTAGGATGTGTAAGCATTTGTCAGTCATGTGGGATCCAGCCACCTCAAAAATACTAAAATGTGTTTATTTTTTTAATGTGTGATTATAAAAGTAACTTCAGTTCATATTGTACTACATATTTAAATTTTTTTTATTTTTAAGGCCTGATCTCACCGTGTTGCTAGCGTTCTGCCTCAGCTGGTACTGTAGGCATGCACCAACATGCCCAGTTTTTGTGCTCTTTTTTTTTTTTGGCACCTAATATAATGGATCATTTGTAATAACTCTTGGTACCTTTTAAAATGATTGTTTATTTCACTTTATTTATTATTATTATTTTGTTTACTGTAGTACACATATATTCACCAGAGAGAGGCAGACACAGACAGAGAGAGAGAAGGAAAGTAAGAAATGACCAAGCCGCGAGGTCCAGGACTTGAACCGTGGTTGGCCATGTGGTACTCCAGCACCTTAATTACCGTGCCATCTGCCAGTCCCAGCTCTTGGTATTTTATCTAATGTATGCACCCATGGAGTTTTTTGTTTTTTAAAGAATTCATAAATTTTTAATTTGCTGTCACCAGAGATGTGCACAGTGGGAGAGGGAAAGTGAGAAAGCAAGCCACCAGTCCTGGACTTGAACCGTGGTCAGCCAGGTGGGAGTCCAGTGCCTCAATCACCATGCCACTTGCTGGCCTCTACACAATGGTTTAGAACTGTCTTCTTCTTTTACTGGATAATTAATTAAATTTTGTTAATTTTTTCATATTTGAAATATTCCAAAATTTTAAATTTCATATATGAAACTTAAAGTGTGTGCAACAGCTTTTTTTTTTTTTTTTTTTTTGCTGTAGGGCACTTGCACACTCACCAAAGAGAGAGAGAGAGAGAGAGAGGAAGCGAGAAATCACCCCCCAGGGGGATGACCATGCTGCAATCCCTTCTCCATTCTCCTCTCAGGATCTTGGGCACACACACACGCGCGCCTGGTGTGAGTTTAAGCCACCAAGTCTGGGACTTGAACCGCGGTTGACTACGTGGGAGCCCAGCAACATAGCCATTACACTAACTGCTGGTCCTCCCATATTATCATCTTTTTAATTTGGGGGAAAGTAGTCAGAGCTATTGGCCGAATTATTTGCAAACTTTTGGATACTTTTTCTTCTCTTTTTTTTTTCTTGAGAGGTTTTTGCTATAGGGTGTGTGTGCTCACCGGAAATACAGAGAGAGACAGAAAGCGAGAAATCACCCTCCCGGGGAGATTGACCACGCTGCAATCCCTTCTCCTCCATTCTCCTCTCGGGATCTTGGGCATGCACACACACGGGCCTGGCGTGAGTTTAAGCCACTGAGTCCGGGACTCAAACCATGGTCAACTACATGGGAGTCCAGCGACATAGCCATTATGCTAACTGCTGGTCCCTCTTGTTTTATTCTTCATGCTTATTTCAAACATAGACTTTGTGAAACTAAAAAATACTTTCTCCGTGTTTTCTCTCATTTTCAGATATTGAAAAGTAATTGAAGTATGAAGAGGACATAGTATCAAACACAGTCATTCAGAGACTACATCTTCTACCCCTCTGGGATTGTAGAAATACAACTTTTTTCAGTGTATAAGTTATACCTGGCCTGTACAGCTGTTTCCTACCCACTCTTCTTGTAAACTCTGCTGCTTCCCAACACCACTAGAGTGCAATTTTGGCGTCTTAGGAGAGAAAAATGGCAGTTTACAACTGTGGCCCTATTTATTACACAGTTTGTCTTTTGTGTCTTAAATTTAGTCTTCACTGTGCCAAGCTAACTAGACCTTGTAGGATTGTGCTTTTTGTATTTGTTTTTGTTTATGTTTATTTTTTAATCTCAGTTTAAAGTACTTAGCTGCTACTGCTTCTTGTTTTTCTTTTCCTATTAAAATGTCTTCTTTTTTTTTTTTTAGGGAAAATGAAACATTTAGATTAAAGTTCTTAAATTTTACCACTTAACACACTACATGCCCACACAATATATCAAGTCAGTACTGTATTTTAAAATCCCTTGAAATGATCATCGGGGTTAACATTATTTATATCATTTCTGAAGTTCGCTTCTGGAAAACTACTGTTTGAGCACTGAAACCTTACAGCTGTCTAATTCGGCATTTGAGACTGAGCAAGGCTACTTGTTATCTCATGAAATGCCTCTTGTTAGGGCTGTTTTAATTAGAAATATTTTGCAATATCAAAAGCAAATCACAATTTAGGAGAGTTTGGGAAAGGGTTTGTATTTCTCTTCCTGATTCTAAACTCAGCATAGCTTGGTGGAGTAAAAATACCGTGCATTCTGGTGAGCCTGGCTAATGAAAGTATTGGGCAGATGTTAACTTGTCATCTTTATTTTAATGAAATGAGTTAGGATATTATAGGAGTAAACATAATTTTATGTTGTTAGTACTGCTTTTCTAAATTTATAGCCTATAGAAAATGAGGGGGGAAATGTGAGAAAACAGACAGATATATGGTAAATTAGGAAATTTCAAGATAAATTTTGGTCAGAAATCCCTGAGGTATTTTTAACCTGCACTAAATCATACATTATAATTTATTTCTTGTTTAGTCTGGAAATAGTAAATGTTTGCAAAGCCACTAATACTTCTCAAATAAATTATTTGGTTGGCCGTAGCCTATAATTTTTTACTTAATAGTGTGTACCTAGTTTCTGTTTTGTTTTGTTTTAAAACCAACCTCTTCCTCAGATGATTAAGCCAAGTCAGCTTATTTTGGGAAGCTATAAAAGTAACAGGAAAGAGATTTCAATATTTGCTTCATGAGTGGTGTGGGAGGGGGTGTGATTGTTAGCAGAACTTTGCAGAAAATGGGGATTTAAGGTTATTCAGTCAGTGGAGAAACTTGTAAAGTTCTGTGTTAGGTTCTGGATGCAGAATTAACTTTTTGAAAAAGTTTTATACACAGATATTTGTATTATTAAATTTGGAGCCATAGTCAGAAGACTCAGATCATAATTGGCTTATTTTTCTATTTCCTTAACTATTGTAATTTCCACTTTTGTAACAATTTTGATTTACTAGATAAATTTATTTATTTATTTTTTTAACAGAAATTCTCGCTGTTAGTCTGCAGTCTTTAAAATGATTGTGTTGCTTTTAGGATTGATCAAAAGAAACACTCCAAAAATTGAGATGAAGCCCTTAATGCAGCAAGATAGAAGTAATACAGTCAACCAAAAAAGTGCTACAGC
This sequence comes from Tupaia tana, assembly GCA_026018925.1. NCBI lineage: Eukaryota > Metazoa > Chordata > Mammalia > Scandentia > Tupaiidae > Tupaia > Tupaia tana. Next base: position 7,148,503 of record JAKSZU010000016.1, read on the forward strand.
CTCTTTTTGATGATAGTTTTCTAAGTGGAGAAATACTTGACTGCATTCAGATAGATATTTATATTTTATTTCCAGATGAAAATGTGCTTCTTTGGAAATAATTCATAAATGAAGCAAAAATTTGTTTTCTCTTTTGTCTGAATATAGTAGTTTCATTCTGTAAGATGTATCATGGGCTTTGGTGCTGTGTAACAAAATGAATTATAACTGGCTTGTGGTTCAGAATACACAATGTTAGGGTTTTTTAATATCTTTGCTATTTATAATTTCAAACTTTCATAAAGTGTACCAAGGATTTCATTAATTTGTTTTCAATGACTGCTCTTTTTGCTATGGTAATTTCTGATCATCTAGAATATTGACACTTTTTTCAACTTTGCAGTGTCTTTTTTTTTTGACTGAATACATTAATGTTCCTCTGACTGGAATTGATAAGAGATTCAGAAGAGAAACTCAGTGAAATGAAAAAGTAATATTTATTCATGGTGATCAATTAAATTATTTGCCTAATTTAAGAAAATTAACTGTTGCACATAACTCGATTTGTGCGTAACTCAATTTGACATGAGATGACAGAGAGTCTGAGTCTACCTGTGGAATATGTTGGTTTATTTTCAGTGCTTATAGTCAAAGATAATTGGTTTGGGAAGACGCCATATAATTTTAAGTTAACCTGCATGCTGTAAATGTGTTTTATGTTTAATAAAGAGGAAAAATTTTTGGAAATATTACAGCTTTCTTAAAACTTACTTGATGAAGTATTGGATTGATTTTATGTGATTGCGTTGCCTTCTATTCTGACAGAATAAGTAACTAATGGACCAGCCGGTGGCATAGAGGTTAAGGTGCTGGATCCCACATGGCCAACAATGCAGTTCAAGTTCTGGGCCCGGTGGCTTGAAAAGCATGCCAAGCATGTGTGCATTCATACCCAGATTCCTGAAAGGAGAAATGGAGACGATTTCGGTGTGACCATCACCCGTGGGGGTGATTTCTGTCTCTCTCTCTCCAAGTGCCTAATGTGCCTTTTGCACAGTGGGTATTAAATGTGTAGGCTGAAGAATTAAGAGTTAAAAATGAGTGAGCAGTCTGAGCAGTGCTCTTTTATTTCAAAATTTGTCTTTCAAACACTTCTTTAGTCAGCCCAGCTTCGGTGGTGCTGTCTAGCCAGGCAAGATGCCGTATGGCAACCATGGGTTCAGATCCTTAGACTGACCTGAAAACTCACCAGACATGGGCAGCCTAGATCCTGCGGAGCCGAAAGGCTGGGGAAGACCCTGTCAAGGATGCACTTACCTCTCTTCTCTCACATGGACACGTTGTATACTATTTTAAAAAAGAAAAATACAGGCTGGCAGATAGCATAGCAGTTACGTCTCTAGTCCTGGACCTGGTAGCTTAAGATTCAAACTAGGTACATGTGCATTCATGCCCAAGATCCCAGGAGGCGAAAGGAGGAGAGGGGATTATGGCAGGGCCATCTCCTCTAGGGGCTGATTTCTCACTTACTGTCAGTCTCTGCCTCTCCAGTAAGCACACAGGCCTTATGACAAAAATCTTGCGCCGCCCCCCACCCCCCGAAAAAAATACTAAATGTTTATTCAGATCTGGCAGGAGAATGACAATAGCAAAAAAAAAAAAAAAAAAAAACACTGATTCTAGGGACCAGCAGGTGGCATAATGGTTATGTCGCTGGACTCCCTCCCGTTTAGTCAACCATGGTTCAAGTCCTGGACTTGGCTACAAACTCATGCCGGGCACATGTGCATGCGTGTCCAGATTCCTGAGAGGAGAATGGAGGAGAAGAAGGGACTGCAGCATGGCCATCACCCCTGAGGGTGATTTCTGATTTTCTATCTTCCTCTCAAGTGAGCGCATGTGCCCTATAGCAAAAACCTTTTTTTTTTTTAGATAAAGTACACTGTTCCTCAATTCAGGTGGTAGTTTGTTGTTTGGGGGTTTTTTAGGTTATTTATATCTTTTGAAATTATTGTGGAAAATTTTGATCATATGAGACTGAGTGAAAAATGAAGCACATTCATGTGTGACCAAGATCCTGAGAGGAGAATGGAGGAGAAAGGACTGGCATCGCCACACACCCTCCCCCCACTCCCCTACATGATGATTTTTTTGCTTTCTGTCTCTCTCTGGCAAGTGCACACACCCTATAGCAAAAATCACTCTTAAGGAAAAAAGAAAAACGAAGCCCCAAGTCCCAGTCATTAGGATTCAACAGTTACCAACTCATGGCTAATCTTGTTTCATCTAAAACCTCATTGTGAGTGGCCCCTCACATATCTTGAAACAATCCCAGACATTATATGCTCTTTTCCATAAATATTTCAATATATACTTTTGGAGGGTAAAGACTCGACACACCACAAATACCATTATCGCGCCAAAAAAAGAATAATTCCCTAATGTATTCACATTTTTAGTATTTGTAAACAGTTTGAATCAAGCTCCAGTTAAAGATGGGCCAGCCAGGTGGTGTGGAGGTTAAGGCAGTAGATCCCACATGGCTGAATGAATGCATGGTTCAAGTCCTGGGCCTAGCAGTTTGGAAAACACACCAAATGGATGTGTATGCATGTCTAAAATCCCAAGAAGAGAATGGAGGTAAAGGGATTGTGTGTCCATCCCTCCTAGGGGCAATTTCTCACCTTTTTTCTTCCCCTCTCTCTCCACCTCTCTGGTGAGCACATACATGCACCTCATAGCAAAACCTTAAAATAAAAAACTGGACAAAGATCTAGTTAAAGACAATGCATTGCAAGGTCTCACCCATCTATCATTTTTCCCTTGTAAATTGTGAACAAAAGTTTGTCCTGTAGAGTTTCCCAGATTCTGTTGATTTGTCTCTGATACCATAATGTATTCCTCTCCTTTATATTTCCCATACATTTGTTTTGAATCCACAGACCTAATCACATTCAAGATACTTGTTTTGTTTTCTTGTAGGAGACACCAATACTTCTGTGGTGATATTCTTCCATTGTGGCACATTTCTCGTGGCTCTTATGGGATTACCCATCCTCACTGCTGAGCAGGGCCTAGATCCGTCAGTTTAACAGGACTCGGAAGGACAGTGCTCTCCCCCTGTCATTCTTCCTTAGCTGCAGTAGAGGAACTTGTAGGAAAGACGGTGATAAATGCTTGATTCTTTATTTGCAAGTTTCAAAATAATGAGTCATTTCACTACCTTCTTCCAGTAGTGAGCAGTTGTGAATTTTTTTAAATGTGCTCTATTGCTCTATGGATCATTTTTTCTTTTCCTGAGAAAGTTTAAGTGGAAACGGGGCCAGCCCATGGCATAGTGGTTAAAATGAATGAATTTCATATGGCTGACTCTCAAGTTCATGTTCCAGACCCGGCAACTGGAAAAACAAGCCAGTCGTGTGTGTTCCCAAAATCCCTAGGAGAGAGTGGAGGAGAAGGGATTATAGTGTGGCCACCCCCCTGAGGGGTGGTTTCTCACTTTCTGGTCTGGAACTCGAACTGTGTAGTCAGCCATATGGAGTCCAGTACCTTAATCACCGAGTCACAGGCATGGCCACTTGAGGCTAGAGTCATAAATAAAACTCAAATCATTAGATTCATCAGAGTCCATGTACTGTCTAGTGAATCTAGAATTCTGCAACTTCAAGAGAATTTGGATCATTTTTTAGGTAAGGACCAGGCAGTAAATTTTTTCACTTCAATTAAAAAGATAGGCTAGTCCATGGCCTGGTGGCTGAGGTTACTGGATACCACATGGCCACCCACTCAGTTTGAGTCCTGCACCCACTGCCCTGAGAGACACTGAGCATATGTGTGTGCATGCCCAAAATCCTAAAAGGAGGGAGCAGTGGAGGAGAAGGGATGGTAGGGTAAATATGATCCATGGGGGCGAGAGAGTTGTGCTTTCTTGCTTTCTCTAACTTCCCCCACTCCAGCATACACACCCTCTGGCCAAAAAATAATTATACTTTTTATATTCAAATATAGTTGTTTAGTGGGAATAAATTTACATAAAGAAATGGTAGTGGGGATAAATGTACATGAAGGAACGGTTGCTAATAGGATTACATTTAACGCTCGCTGTGTCCCCTGGCACTAGTGTACTATTTGGGGGAGCGGGGCCTCTGAGCCTCTAGAGCTCCAAGTTGCAGGACAAGGAAGCACAAGGTCCCCCACTGGAAAAGATCATAAATGGTCATTTGTGCACCCACCCCTTGGTCTTCCTGCTGGGAACAAAGAACTTTAACATGTACTTGATTGGATATAGTCTGTAGAATAGCACGTCATCCTTGAAGAGTTTTGCCTCTAAGATGGCCCTTTGACTGATCATCGATAAATTATTCCAACCCTATCGAGCCAGTGGCTTGTAGGGGATTAGGTATGTGACTTGATCAGTGCGTTCCTTAGTAATGGGCTCACTCCCATTATCTCCGTTGTTATAAAGTGAGTCTCCTGGTCTGATAATATTTATCTCATGCTGGTACATCAAATACTCCATAAACCCTCAACAGGGTTGCTTGAGGCCCTATAGTCAGGAAAGGCAAGCACACCTCTGTTAGAACGAATTTCTGGCCCTTCCAGCATACACAAGGTTCAATGCACTCAACCTACCCTCAAGTTGCTAGTTGGTTTCTTCAAGAGAGAATTGAGCTGAACGTTGCAGACGTTTGTCAGCAGCAATCACTGGGTCAGGCTTGGTAGGTATGAGTGTTCGCTAGACCAGCATGGCGTTCACCGCCCACTGGGGCTCCGTTAGTCACATGCCAGTGGACCAACACTGCAGTGGTGCGTGACTGGCTGATAGCCACTGTAAATTCTGTCGCTAAATTCCTCCATACTGGACCCTGGCTGGTAGGCAGTAACGATGTGGGAGTACCTGGGTCATCCGACCTAACACCTGTGCTGATTCTTGTCCGACCCTCATGAAGAATTAGGGACACGGACACAGAGAGGAAGCAAAGAGGAGTTTATTAAGAGACGAGAGGAAGGGACCAGCAGATGGCGTAATGGTTACATCCCTGGACCCACGTAGCTGACCATGGATCGAGTTCTGGACCCGGCAGCTTAAAATTCACGCCCAGCACGTGTGTATGCATGCATGCATGCCCAAGATCCCAGGAGGAGAAGGGATTACGACCTGGCTACCCACCGGAGTGTTTTCTCGCTTTCAGACTCTCCTGTGATCACACACACTCTATAGCAAAAGTCTCGAGCTCCCAAGCCGGGAGGGGTCCTGAGTGGGTTGCTGAAGGAGAGCTGGAAAGGAAGGGGTTTTATCTAGTAGTCCAAACGGTGGGCTATAAAAGTGGGCTTCAGAAAATAGTTACATGGCAGCCTGGATGATTTATTACCCATTCTTCGTGGGATTGGCAGACCATAGCATTCTGTACTACTTGTTAGAGTGCAGAGTTACTAAATAGAAACTTGCCCCTAGCTACACGGCTTTGAGTCTCAATGCAGTCAGCTTTTGCTTGTAAAAACAGCCACTGTGATTGTCTTGGGCCTTTGCCCTGTGTGCTCCATATCCTTGTCTCCTGCCTCATTAGCAGTCATGAATTTTTTTACAGATAGGTAAAAGGGGTGTATATTGGCGGCCAGGAGGTGGCGTGTTGGTTCAGGCACTAGACTCCCACATGACTGACCGCGGTTCGAGTCCCAGCCCTGGCGGCTTGCTTTCTCACTCTCCCTCACTCTCTCATTCTCTCAAATTGAATAAATAAGATTTTTAAATTCTTGAAAAAAAAAAAAAAAAAGAGGAGGGTATATTATATATTAACCAAACCATAGAAGAAAAACACAGAGACGTCATTAAAAAGAAAAATAGTGACTTCCTTTGGGGCCCTGACCCCATCTACCTGTAAGTGGAGTCTAAGTCCTATCTCAGTAACACGTAAGATAAAGACCACATCCTGGGCCCACGGCTGTGTCGCTCCCACATGGCTTTAACCTCGACCTCTTTGTCCCCAGTCATCATTCTCCTCCGGGACGCTGACCAGCCAGGCCACCTGCCATGTCCTGGGAGGACATACACACAAAATATGTTCTTTTTTTTTTTTTTTTTCTCCTAACCTTCCAGGCAAAGTAGATAGTGAATGAATAGATGTGTTGCCTGAAGTCTTTACATTGCGGGGATTTTTCCTTGCAACTATTTTTATTTTCCTTCTCTTAATGTTGTTCCTTTATGTAGATTCAAGTTTCTGACCTATGTCATTTTTCTTCTGTGAAGGCCTTTTAAATATTTACTGCAAGATAGATCTACCAGTAAATTCCTTCAGTTTTTGTCTGAGAATCTTTATTCCTCTCCTCCACTTTCTTTTTTTTTTTTAGTTTTTTTTAAGTTTTTAAGGTTTTTTGCCATAGAGCACATACATGGGCTTGCCGGAGAGAGACAGTGAGAGGGAAAGTGAGAATCCCCCCCCCCCCCCCCCAGGGAATGAGCAGGATGCAGTTCCTCCTCCGTTCTCCTGGGATTTTGGACCCTCACTCGAACATGCCCAGAGTGATTTTTTTTTTTTGGAGAGGTTTTTGCTATAGGGCACGTGTGCTCGCCAGACAGAGAGAGACAGAGAGACAGAAAGTGAGAAATCACCCCCCAGGGGGGATGGTCACGCCACAATCCCTTCTCCTCCATTCTCCTCTCAGGATCTTGGGCACGCATGCACACGCGCCCAGCGTGAGTTTTAAGCCACCGGGTCTGGGACGCGAACCGCGGTCGACTACATGGGAGTCCAGCGACATAGCCATTACGCTAACTGCTGGTTCCCACGCCCAAAGTGATTTTCAAGCCGCTGGGTCCGAGAGTCAAACCATGATTGGCTGTATAGGAGTCCAGAAACTTAACCACTACACCACCTGCAGGCCCCTTTTTTAGGTTTTTGTCACAGGGCATTTATGCTCATCAGAGAGAGTGAAAGAGAAAATGAGAAATCATCCCTCAGCAGGGATGACCATGCCACAATTCCTTCTCCTTTCTTCTGGAACTTTGGGCACACATGCATATGTGCCTGGTGTGATTTTCAAGCCACTGGGTCTGGGACTCAACCACAGTCATGTGGGAGTCCAGCACCTTAACCATCAAGGACCACCTACTGGTCCTTGTTCCTCCACATTTTTTTTAAGAAAGATTTTTGAGAGACCAGTAGTTAATGTAATGGCCATGTCGCTGGACTCCCATGTAATTGACTGCGGTTCGCATCCTGGACCCAGTGGCTTAAAACTCACACCGGGTGCGTGTGCGTGTGTGCCCAAGATCCTGAGAGGAGAATGGAGGAGAAGGGATTGCGGTGTGGCCATCCCCCCTGGGGGTGATTTCTCGCTTTCTGTCTCTCTGTCTCTCTCTCTCTCTGTCTCTCTGTCTGGCGAGCGCACGCGCCCTATAGCAAAAACCTCTCAAAAAAAAAAGGAAGAAAGAAAGATTTTTGCGATAGGGCAGGTGCACTCAACTGAGAGACAGAAAGCAAGAAATGATCCCTCCCCTCCCCGCCCATTGGGGATGGCCATGTTGCAATCTCTTCTCCATTCTCCCCTTAGGATCTTGGGCACACACTTGTATGAGTTTTTTGTTTGTTTGTTTGTTTGTTTGTTTGTTTTTACTTGTATGAGTTTTAAGCCATTGGGTCCAGGACTCAAACTGCTGTTGACTACGTGGGAGTCCAGTGACATAACTATTATGCCATCTGCTGGTCCCTATTCCTCCACTTTTAAAGGGTAATTCTAAGTTGGAGGATTTTTTCCTCCGACACTTTGAGTATTATTCACTTCACTGTCTTACTTGCATGGTTTCTAAGAAAATAAACCATTCTCCTTTCGGGACCTTGGGCATGCAGGCACACAGGCTTGGCGTAAGTTTAAGCCATCGGGTCCAGGACTTGAATTGCACGTCGACTGCATGGGAGTCCAGCAACATAGCCATTACGCTAACTGCTGGTCCCTGATATCTATCATTAATTTTGGGAAATTCTCGGTCATTAATGTTTGTTTCGTTTTTTTTTTTGTTTTTTTTTTTTTGGAGAGTTTTTTTGCTATAGGGCGCGTGCACTCACCAGACAGACAGAGAGAGACATAGAGACAGAAAGCGAGAAATCACCCCCCAGGGGGGATGGTCACGCCACAATCCCTTCTCCTCCATTCTCCTCTTGGGATCTTGGGCACGCACGCACACGCGCCCGGCGTGAGTTTTAAGCCACCGGGTCCGGGACGCGAACCGCGGTCGACTACATGGGAGTCCAGCGACATAGCCATTATGCCAACTGCCGGTTCCCTCAGTCATTAATGTTTCAAATATTTTTGTTCCTTTCCTCCTGGTATTATAATTGCACTAATTTTTCCCTTTACAATTGTTTTACAATTCTTGGACATTTTCTTCCATCTTTCTTATTTTTCCTCCTTTCATTTCAGTTATGGACTTTTATGCTGACATGACTTCAAGCTCACTGACTCTTTCCTCAGATTCATCCAGTCTGTTGATGAACCCATCCGAGGCATTCTTCATCCCTGTTAGTGTTTTTAGTCCTAGCATTTCCTTTTGATTCTTAGTTTCTGCTTCCTTAATTACGTCACTCATCTGTTCTTGAATGTTGCCCACTTTTTCCATTAGAAAAACTCATGACGTATTTTTCTATGCAAAAAGGTGTCAAGACTTTTCCGATGACCCAATGGTTATTTTAAATTCCAAGTCTGATCATTTCAAAGTATCTGCCATTGTCTAAACCTGGTGCTAGTGCTTGCTCTGTCTTGTCAGAATGTCTTGTAATTTTTTGTTGAAAGCTGGACATGATGTATTGGGTAAAAGGAAATCAGTCTTCGCTTTAGCAGTAGGTCAATGGACTTCAAAAAGCATCTGCACTTGGAACCAGCAGTTAGCGTAATGGCTATGTCGCTGGACTCCCACATAGTTGACCACGGTTCGCGTCCCGGACCCAGTGGCTTAAAACTCACGCCGGGAGCGTGTGCATGCGTGCCCAAGATCCCAAGAGGAGAATGGAGGAGAAGGGATTGTGGTGTGACCATCCCCCCTGGGGGGTGATTTCTCGCTTTCTGTCTCTCTGTCTCTCTCTCTCTGTCTGGCGAGCACACACGCCCTATAGTGAAAACCTCTCAAAAAAAAAAAAAAAAAAAAAAAGCATCTGCACTTCTGCAACATTAAACTGTGATTCTTTGTTTTCGCTTCTCTCCACTTGTGGGAGCAGCTGTTTGCCCTGTTACCTCAATTCTCAAATGGATCTAAGAACTGTTGATTTTCAGTTCAGTTTTTTTCTTGTAAGGATGGGAGTGATAACTTCCAAAAATCTCATATGTTGGACCAGAGTCTCCCTTCCCACTCTTATTCAAGGGTACACTTGAGGGAGACTGCAGTCCATATTTGGCTTAAATCTATATACTGAGTCAACCCATCCATGAAACAAATGGACATCTTCCCCTATCATGTCATCACAAAGGATGCTGCTCTTTGCTGTAGGTGTGAGACACGGGAGAGGAGCTGTTGCAGTAGTAGCTGGTGACGTACAGATCTGAGCAACCCGCTCTTCCGGCTTACTCCTGCCCTCTGGCCCTGCCCAGTCTTGACCTCGTGCTATGACGGGTTAAACAAAACCCTGCTCTCAATGGCAGTTCCAAGAGCGTGGTCACTTTATGTTCCACGGGCAGGTGCCCCACCTCTACCGCACCCCACCCAGCATTGCACAGGACTTGTTTTTCAAAGGCATACAATTCACTGCAGGTGTCACAGCCTTGCTTTAGAACCTCAAGGGCTCACACACTGTCATTCTGCCACTGGGGATTGTCATAAACCACACTCAGCAACTTTTCCCACCACTAATGCCTCTAACGTCTTAGGGGTTTTAGTTATATGGCCCCAGTGACTACTTGCCTCTTGGCCTGATGTGCTGCAGAGCTCTTTCTTAGTCTGAACTTCACTTAAAATTGGCAGCATTTTACATCCCCCGATACAGGGGCCAAGCAGTATTGTCAAGTAGGGAGTATGCTGTCACCAGTACCCAAAGACCTACCGGCAATGGGCTTCATTAGCGGGGCAACAGGACGCAATGAGCCATCTTTAGCTCTGGAGAGGATCTCTTGGCATACCCTGACTACTAGATTCCTCCAAGCTTTATTAATGTGACCAGTCCCTGAATCTCCATAATGTTTATCCCCACACGGGATCATGTGTGTCTTACCAGGGCCTCAACGTGCTAGCCACTTCTGGCTCATCCAGCTCTGTGTGCGTCACGGTAGGATGTGACATTCTGAGGGGTGCCCAGACCTGTTCAGCCCATATTATAATAGAGGCCGCAGAGTTAACATGGCCCTGGGGCAAGACTGCAAGAGTGTTGTTGCCTGCTCTGAATGTGAACTGCTGCTGGTCCTCATTTGAAAAGAGGATGTTATTTGCTATTTTGGCTGCCCTATTTTAGGTGGAAGGAGGGCACAGCAGTTTTCAGAGGCTTCTGTTTGGCCTTTGTCACTATACAGGCTAGCCTGTATCCCACAAGCCAAAGATGTAGGGGCCATGCCAGTTACTAAGCATGTCAGTCCTAGTTACACATAGAGAAAAGGAAGCGGCCACCAGCTGGGTCATAGACTGTGTGCAATTTTTTGGTTTTGTCTTTTTTTTTCTTTTTTAATTTTTGCCATAGAGCGCATGCACTCAGTGGAGAGAGAGAAAGAGAAAAAGGGAAATTGAGAAATCAACACCCACGGAGGATGGCCACACCGCAGTCCCCTCTCCTCCATTCTCCTCTCGGGATTTTGGCACACATGCCCAGTGTGTTTTTTCAAGCCACCAGGTCCGGGACTTGAACCACAGAGTCAGCCAAGTGGGATCCAGCCACATTAACCGCCATGCCACCTGCTGGCTCGCATGTGCAGTTCTAACCTGAGCTCTTATATATTACATGCATATTTATGATTCATTAGCACAGCTTGCCCCCTGCTCCTCCATGCTGCTGCTTCAGGTCTCTGGTATTAGCACCGGCTCAGACCTGTGTCCAACAACTCTCAGCATACTGAGGTGTTCCTTCTCCAGTGTCTAAGTACCTGAGTCAATGGCTGTATTCTTTTGGGGGCAGGACCAGTCTATACCAGTCTATATTTCCTCCTGGAAATTCAAACTCTTCACTGTGCTCTGGATTGGAGAGCTGGCTCGGGTGAAAACGTCAAGGCCTGGTGACTTTATCCGAGCAACGCTTCCCAGCTTCCTTGTCTTCCACCTGTGACAGGCTGAGAGGAGAAGCTGAGTGGGCCCTTGCTGGCTGTCCGTCTGGTTCCACCCTGACGGGCTGCATCCTGTTTACTGTGTCCTCACTCTCTTTGGGGGCTAGATCCCCATGGCTACTGTTCTGGCCCTGCTGCGCAGTTCGCTAATCGTGTTCGTCTCTGTCCTCACAGGCAGCACCACCAGGCCTGCGTGTTGAGGTAGGAGGATTTCATCATCCCCATTGCTACCAGTGAATCCAGTTCCCTAACAGCCTCCACCACCAGCAGCCCTGCCTTATGGAAGAGAGCAACTCTCCAGCTTTTTATTTTAACCAAGTGATAAAGTTAGCGTCACCAGTCATACCTATGTGGATTGGTACCCCGATATGATGTGAGGAGGGTGCTTCGCCACCCTTATTCTTCTCCAAAACCTATAACCGCAGTCAAATCAGGAGAAACGTACCAAACCAAACTGAGGGGGAGCTTTTACAAACAACCTCACCAGTATTATTAAAAAGTGTCAAGGTCATGAAAAACAAGGAAAGACTAATGAACGTCAAAACTATGAGAGAACTGGGCCAGCCAGGTGGTGTGGATAAAGTAGCTGGACCCCACCTGTCTAGCTGTGTGGTCTGAGTCCTGGAGCCAGCAGCTTGGAAAATACACTGGGTGACTGTGCATGCATGCCAAACATCCTGAGAGAAGACTAGAGAAGGGGGGACCAGCAGTTAGCGTAACGGCCATGTCGCTGAACTCCTATGTAGTTGACCGTGGTTTGAGTCCCAGACCCAGTGACTTGAACTCACGCCGGGCGCGTGTGCATGCGTGCCCAAGATCCTGAGAGGAGAATGGAGGAGAAGGGATTGCAGCGTGGCCATCCCCCCTTGGTGGTGGTGGGGGGGTGATTTCTCGCTTTCTGTCTCTCTGTCTCTCTCTGTCTTCTGGTGAGCGCATGCACCCTATAACAAAAAAAAAGAAAAAAAAACTCTCCAAAAAAAAAAAAAGAAAAGAAAAGGGATTGTGGTGTGGACGCCCACCCTGGGAGCAATTTCTCACTTCCCTTCTTTCTCTGTCTCTATTTCTTTCTGGTGAGCACATGCTCCCTATAGCAAAACAAATCTGGGAGAATTAAGGCGACATGACAGCTAAATACAATGTGGGAGTACCCTGGATTAGATCCTAGATCAATAAATGACAGTGGGGGACCAGCAGGTAGCATAGTGGTTATGTTGCTGGACTCCCATATAGCTGACCACAGTTCAAGTCCTGGACCCGGTGGCTTCAAAATCATGCTGGGTGCATGTGCATGTGTGCCCAAGATCCTGGAAGGAGAATGGAGAAGGGATTGTGGCATGGCCATCCCCCCTGAGGGGGTGATTTCTCGCTTTCCCTCTCACTGTGTCTGTCTTGCTCTCTTTCTGGCAAGCACACACACCTTGGGGCAAAAATCTCATAAAAAAAACAATGGGGGACCAGCAGGTGGTGTGGTGGTTAAAGCGCTGGACACTCCCATATGGCTGACCATGATTTGAAACCAGACCTGGTGGCTTGCTTTCTCACTTCCTCTCTCTCTCCTCTCTCTCTCTCTCTCTCTCTCTCTCTCTCTCTCTCTCTGGTCAAGTTAAAATAAATGAATGAATGAATAAAATTAAATAAATAATTCTTTAAAAAACAACAACAACAACAAACGACAGTGGGAACAGCAAATGGCGTAGTGGTTAAGGCGCTGGATGGACATTCCCACATGACTGACTGTGGTTTGAGTCCTGGACCTGGTGGCTTGTTTTCTCACTTTCCCCCTCTCTCTCTGGTCAAATTAAAAATAAAAGAACGAATAAATAAAATTAAAATGAATAATTTTTTTTTAAAAAGACAGTGGAAAAACTGATGAAGTTTGGGAATTGTAATGTACCAATGTGAATTTCATAGTTTTTTTGGAGAAGTTTTTGCTATAGGGCACGTGCACTCACCAGACAGACAGAGAGAAACAGAGAGACAGAAAGTGAGAAATCACCCCCCAGGGGGGATGGCCACGCCACAATCCCTTCTCCTCCATTCTCCTCTCGGGATCTTGGGCACGCATGCACATGTGCCCGGTGTGAGTTTCAAGCCACCAGGTCCGGGACACGAACCGCGGTCAACTACGTGGGAGTCCAGCCACATAGCCATTACGCTAACTGCTGGTCCCTGAATTTCATAGTTTTGACAGAGGGAGCCAGGGCAATGTAAGATGTTACCATTAGGAGAAATGTAGAAAGTAAATCTATTACTTTTACAACTCTCCTGTGTGAAATCTCAAGGCATTCCATAATAAAAGGTTTACTTAATAATAGAAGCACAAAGCCACAGACATAGAACAATAAACAAGATAACAACAACAACATTTTGGAAACTGAAAAGCAGATTGATGAGTGCTAACTTAGCAGGCTGCAGAAACTTGACTCCTAAGCTAATAGTGAGGACTGTCCAGAAGCTGGTGTTCCTAGGGAATACTTACGGGGCCAGACAGTGGTGCAGTGGTAAAATGCAACACTCTGCAAGGTAGTCCTACATGGGAAGGTTCCCAGTTCCAGGCCAGGGACCTCTGTAAGTACACCAGGTATGTGTCATGCGCACTCATGATCTGAGGCTGGCCGGGGGAGGGCTGTGGTGGCAGGACCCTGTTGGGGATGCTCGCTCTTGCTCTCTCTCTCTCTCTCTCTCTCTGTCATTCATGGAATAAATAAACTTTAACCGCCATGCCACAGACTAGCCCAGGAATAAACGTTTTAAAAATGGCTACTTAGGGGGGCAGGTGGCATGGTGGTTAAGGCGCTGGACTCCCACATGGCCAACCACGGTTCAAGTCCAGACCTGGCAGCTTGCTTTCTCACTCTCCCTTTCTCTCTGTCTGTCTCTCTCTGGTCAAAATTGAAGAATAATGATAATAAATATTTTTAAAAAATAAATTTAAAAAATTTTTTTAAAAACCTATTTAGGAACCAGTTTGACCGCCCCAGATGATACACAGCTTGGCAACTGCCTCTCCAACTTTCCCGTGAAAGCCTGTATTTTTATTCTCTGGAAAGAGCTAAGTGGAAGGTCTAGACTGGGGAACACCAGGAAAAGTTGAGGGTGGGGCGCCATCCCGAAAGCAAGAGGTGTGCTGTTCACTTATTTCCCATCTCTGAGCCCACTGTTCCTTGCTGTTAGGGGCTGAATCCCAAGTTCACATGTTGAAGTCCTCCCCCCAGGACGTCAGAATGCGGCCTGACTTGGAGATGAGGTCTGTACTGAGGTAGTCCAGTTAAAACGCCGTCATCGCAGTGGGCCCTAATCCTGTGATGTGTCCTAAAAGAGAAATTTGGACTCACAGACACTCAGAGGGATGATGAGATGAGGGGACAAAGGGAGAAGATGGCCATTTACAAGCTAAGGAGAGAGGTCTGGGAGAGATCCCTCCCACACAGCCCTCAGAAGGGTCCATTCTGTGGGACCAGCAGTTGGCGTAATGGCTATGTTGCTGGACTCCCATGTAGTTGACTGCAGTTCAAGTCCCGGACCCGCTGGTTTGAACTCATACCGGGTGCATGTGCGTGTGTGCCCAAGATCCCGAGAGGAGAATGGAGGGGAAGGGATTGCAGCGTGGCCATCCCCCCTGGGGGATGATTTCTCGCTTTCTGTCTCTCTGTCTCTCTCTGTCTTTTTGGTGACCACACAGGCCCTATGGCAAAAACCTCTAAAAAAATATATATTTAGAAAAAAGAACCAGCAGTCGGCGTAATGGCTATGTCGCTGGACTCCAATGTAGTTGACCACAGTTCGAGTCCCAGACCCGGTGGCTTAAACTCATGCCAGGCATGTGTGTATATGTGCCCAAAATCCCAAGTGGAGAATGGAGGAGAAGGGATTGCAGCATGGCCATCTCCCCTGGGGTGATTTCTTGCTTTCTGTCTCTCTGTCTCTCTCTTTCTGGCAAGTACACACGCCATATAGCAAAAACCTCTCAATAACCAACTAGATTGGAAAGAAATGTTCACATGTTGAAATGTTCACTTTGTAAGTTAAATAATGTGATTAAATGTATAAAAAAATAAATTATTATTAAAAAAACTCTCAATAACAACAAAAAAAATTAAAAATTAAAAGAAAGAAGGATCCATTCTGACAAACCTTGATTTTGGATTTCTGGCCTCCAGAACTGTAAGACCATATATCTCTGTTGTTTGTGTCACCCAGTCTGTGGTACTGACAGCCCTAGCAAACTAATGCAGTTACTTTCTCTGTGATAACAGAGCAGGACCCTTATGCTTTCTGCTTCTTGGTGGAGAGAGACAGAGAGAACTCACCCCCAACAAGCATTGTCAGTGCAAGCTTTGTACAGTTAAGCTTTGTCAGTACAAGACGAAAGGGTTTCTTTTCTTAGTTCTGGCAAGCTTCCATTGGCTGCTCCTTCCTGTTGGAGGGGACTTTCAGAGGAGCTCAGCCCCATCTGGGACCCAGAGCACACAGCCCTTCAGGGTGCCTGTGGCCCTGGGGGCACTACCTCGCTGGCTGGCAGGTGGCTCCCTAACTTTTCGCTCCCGCTGAGCCGCCCTTCAGCTTCAGCTTCCACGTGAACTGGAGAGGTGTTTGCTTTCTGCCAACCCCTGCAGTTTCCTGCCCATTCGTGCCCTGGAGGGTTATGCCAGCATTGATCCACCTCTACCCCCAGGGCTGTTTCCTTCTTGCTTACCCTGGCCATGCTTCCCCAGTAACTGACCCAGCCTTCACCTGGGGCAATCCAGCAAACTTCTCTACCGTCCAATGGGCTGCAAGCACACCTTCCCCAGGAAGATCTGAATCCCGGACTTGGGTGGGGAGAGGACCAGCTTTCAAGTTTGTTCCTTCCTTGGGAATTCTCCCTTCTCTACAGTATCCTTTTCCTTCCCCTTTCTTTTCATTTCTTTATTTTTTAAAAGAGGTTTTTGCCTTAGGACACATGTGCTCATGGGAGAGAAACAGAGACACAGACGGTGAGAGGGAAAGTGAGAAATCATCCCATGGGGAGGTGGCTATGCTGCAGTCCCTTCTCCTCCATTCTCCTCCCAGGATCTTGGCCTGGCGTGATTTTCAAGCTACTGGGCCTGGGGCTTAAACCGTGGTTGACCATGTGGGACTCCAATGATGCAACTGCTACACCATCTGCTGATCCTGCCCTACCGTATTCTTAAACTTCTCTGTACCCATCTACACACAATTCCCCTAGGACTTTGACTGCCACAGGGAATGACATAAAAATTTATATACAGAATTTATATATATATATATGTATATATATATATATATATATATATATATATATATTGCCATAGGGCACATTCATTTATTGGAAAGAGACAGAGAGAGGGGAAGTGAGAAATCCTTCCCTCTCAGGGAAGATGGCCACGTCACAGTCCCTCCTCTTCCATTCTCCTCTCGGGACTTAGGGGACACAAGCACATGCGCCCAGCATGATTTTCAAGCCTCCGGGTCCATGTGGGAATCCATTGTCTTAACCACCACACCACCTGCTGGCCCCAAGGGTCACTGTTTTGTTTGTTTTCTGTTTTTAGGGTTGTGTATGCTCACCAGAGAGGGGGAAAGTTAGAGATCATGCCCCCTGCCCCGTCTCAGGGGGGATTGACCACACCACACTCCCTGATCCTCCACTCTCCTCTCAGGATTTGGGCACACACACATGTGCCTGGCGTGACTTTCAAGCTGCAGTCAACCATGGGGTGTCCGTGCCTTCAACACCAGGCCCCTCGCAGCACTGTTTTTTCAAACAAGTTTCCTAGAGCTTGCTTGACTTTTCAGGTCACAGACTGTATTTTGTCATCAGGTGGCTTCATCTTTGAATGTGGTGTGGGTGCCAGTTCCAGGTTCTTGCCCTAACCTGGAGCGTAATTGCTCACTTGTGGAACAATGAATTGTCATTTGAAAACCTCAAGGTGACTCTAAGGGCTCTCCTTGCTCTGTAATCCTATGACAACGAATACTCATTTCTAGAGTGGTAAATAGAGCAACTAAAGATTTTGGGTTTTGTTTTTAATTACACCTTCATAATCACATTGAATGAAAAGAAACCCATACGGTTTTACAAACTTAAATAAGCAGTTATTGGAAGTGCTTCATTAAATGAATGCTTCGAAATTTTTAAGATTTAGAAGATAATTTTTTGTTGTTGTTTTGGAGAGGTTTTTCAATAGGGCGCGTGTGCTCGCCAGAAACAGAGAGAGACAGAGAGACAGAAAGCAGGAAATCACCCCCCCCCCCCAGTGGGGATGGCCACGCCGCAATCCCTTCTCCTCCATTCTCCTCTCAGGATCTTGGGCACGCACATACACGCGCCCTGAGTGAATTTAAGCCACCGGCTCCAGCACTGGAACTGCGGTCGACTACGTGGGAGTCCAGCGACATAGCCATTACAGTAACTGCTGGTCCCAGAAGATAATTTTTTTTTTTTAAGAGAGGTTTTCGCTATAGGGCACGTGCGCTCGCCAGACAGACAGAGAGAGACAGAGAGACAAAAAGCGAGAAATCACCCCCCAGGAGGGATGGTCACGCCGCAATCTCTTCTCCTCCATTCTCCTCTCGGGATCTTGGGCATGCACGCACACGCACCCAGCGTGAGTTTTAAGCCACTGGGTCTGGGACGCAAACCACGGTCGACTACGTGGGAGTCCAGCGACATAGCCATTACGCTACCTGCTGGTTCCCAAAAGATAATTTTTTTAATGGTAACATACATTTAGCATCTTGACTACTTTTAAGTGTACAGTTCTGTAGTCCTAGAAGACAGTTGGTTTAAAAGAAAATGTTCAGATATTTGTTCAAGGCTGGAAGTGCTAGTATCTATTATCCTAAGTATTCCTTTCATGATCTACACCAACATTTTATTGAATGTTCTTCAGTTCGTATTAGCTTGCCAGGAAAATGGTCCATGTGGCTTCTAGCCCTGCAGGGGACTGCATTACCAGCAACACTAGCCCACCACAGCTGGGCCAGGATAATGTTAATATTATAAACTTTCTCAAGTTTCCACTGTAGCTAAAGTTAGAACCTATGACAACTATGTAAAATATTCAAGAAATTAACTCATTTTTCACCCACTTAGCAGTTAAGAGCCATTTAAAATGAAAAATATGTAGTCTAACTACATCTAAGCAATTCTAAATAAATGCCCATTGTTTCTGGAGAGATAGACAAGACATCACCAGAATGAGCGACAGAAAACACCCACATTAACATCTTGGATATATTATTTTCTCTCTGAATAAAAAGTTAGGCACACAGCTTTTCTATACAATAACTGGAATTGTGCACAGTTCCCTGCACATTGCTCTGAAAATGAACTTTTGTTTCATGCAGATGTAGGCGAAGTAGAATGAACAAAGGCCCACATTTCCAGGCTGAGAACATCTAAATGAAAATGGAAAATGGATTTTTCTCCCATTAGGCAGGAAGCCAAAGGTAAATGTTTTGCAGCAAGCAGGTTAAGGCAGACCTAAGGTCTTTAGTTGCCTCCTCTTTGAAAGTGGCTAGGGCCAGCAGGTGGTAAAGTGGCTAAGCTGCTGGACTGCCACATGGCTGACTGTAGTTCGAGTCTTAGACCTGACAGCTTGCTTTCTCACTTTCCCTCTCTGCCTCTCTCTCGTGAGCACATGTGCCCTATAACAAATTAAAGTAATAATAATAATAAATAAAAATTATATGAATAATTTTTTAAAAGAAATGGGTGGATATTGACAAGTACTTTTCTGAGTGCTTCCCTTAAGGGTCTTTTGTCAAGTATGTAGACATATACTGCCTACTCTCTGGTGCAGTATCTGTGAGGAGGACTAAATTCCTCCCACACTCACTATGTAGTAGCTATAATAATTCTTTTTTTTTTTCTTTTTTTCTAAGAGCGATTTTTACTATAAGGTACATGTGCTTGTCAGAGAGAAAGAAAGCAAGAAATCACCTCCTGTGAACATGGCCACACTGCAATCCGTTCTCCATTCTCCTCTCCAGATTTTGGGCACACACGCACACGTGCCTGGTGTGAATTTCAAGCCGTCAGGTCTGGGACTCAAACTATGGTCGGCCATGTGGGAGTCAGGCACCTTAACCAGTATGCCACCTGCTGGCCCTCCAATACTTCATTATAAGGTCTGGGGCACTTGCAAAGGACTGGGCCGACTAACCTGTGTCTGATGGGGCTGAGAAACTGCCTCAGACTCTTAAGCAGAACTCTTAAGGGAAAGGAAGCCTGAAGACCCACTCATCCTTAGGAGGGCTGATGAAAATAAAGAGAAGATCTTCACTTAAAAGATTAAAAAATAAAATAAAATAAAATAATTTCACCTTTCAAGTGAAGATCTTCTCTTTACTTAGCATGAAGGAGCACTTAGGGACTTGAGGGTTAGTGGGTACTCACCGGTTGGGTAAACATCTGAGAAAATCATTGTTCTAGTTCAATAGATGAATTTTGTAAATAATCACCGACCCATTGGGTTAAAGGAATGTGAAAATGGATCTCCAGGCTCTTTCGTCCTCAGGGATGTAATGCACAGCCTGATTATTGGTTATTAAGGAATGTCAAGGTCCAGATCCCTGAGACTGGGCACAAAAGCGGCCATCAAAGCCCCTTCTACCCCAGCCCCCGCACACACGAGCTATAGAGCTAAGTTCCCCTGACACCCGACAGCAGCTTCATTGAGAACTTGGCGGCCGCAGAACTCGGCTATGTCTTCCACAATGAGTCCTTGGCCATGGCCCAGAGTAATAGCACCTCTTCTCTGTCCTGCTCATGATTTCTTCTCCACACTCATCTTTGCTCACTTTCCCACTCGTGGACTCTTTTATCTGTCCCTTAACATTGGTGTTCCCACTGATCTGCCAATGCATGCTTTCTGGCATATACTCTTAAGTTTTTATTTTAGAGGTTTTTGCCTTAGGACATGTGTGCTCATGGGAGAGAGAGAAAGACAGAGACAGGAGAGGGAAAGTGAGAAATCACCCCCAAGGGGGATGGTCACGCCGCTATCCCTTCTCCTCCATTCTCCTCCTGGGATCTTGGGCATGCACGCACATGTGCCCAGCATGATTCTCAAGCCACCAGGTCTGAGACTTGAACTGTGGTTGGCCGTATGGTAGTCCAGCAATGTAACCACTATGCCATCTGCTGGCCCCAACTTTTGACTTTTTAATTATAATAAGCTTCTTTGGGTTGAATCTGGAGATCTTTGAGCTTCTTCTAACTGGATGTCTATTTCTCTTCCAATACTTCCAGTTATCTATCTGTATTTTTCTCTATCTTGCCAAGTAGAATCATTGTTTAGATGTACATGTACTGCAGTGGAAGGCTGACCCAGACGCCGGCCACTTCCTAGACCGTCAGCTTCCTGTGCTACATCAGCTCACGGTCCTACCACCTGGGCCCAACCTCTGTCTTGCAGTGAGAGAGCACTGCCACTAGCCAGGTCGCAGACGTTCTACCTCCTCATGCTGCTTCTGGACTTGGCAGTAGGCATGGGATCTGACACTGCAAACTGCACCCAGGAAGGTAAGTGATGCAGTTTAGATGTGGGAAAGGTCAACACTCCATAGAAAACTTGACATCCACAATTATACAGTACTTCAAAAAGCTTGTCTTTTATATTTCTAAGAATTATTTATTTGATTTTAATTTTATTATGATCATTCTTCAATTTGCTATAGGACATGTACGCTCACGAAAGAGAGAGAGAGAGAGAGAGAAAAGGGGCTGCTGTCAACCATGTGGGAGTCCAGCGCCTTAACTACCACTCCACCTGCTGGACCTTAAAAAGTATATCTTGGGGCCAGAAGGTGGTGTGGTGATTAAGGATGCTGGATTTCCACACTGCCAACTGCAGTTCAAGTCCATGACGTGGAGGCTTGCTTTCTCATTTTCTCTCTTGTTCTGGTCAAATTGAAAAATAATAATAAATAAAATAATTATTTAAAAAATATATTTACTCCTATGTTTAAACATTTTTAATAATATAATTATTTTTTAAAACAAGTATATCTTGATGTGGTTTACATCTATTCCTATTTATCATATTTAAAGTTAAAACTGAGGGGACCAGTAGGTAGCGTGGTGGCTAAGGCACTGGACACTCCCACATGGCTGACTACGGTTTGAATCCTGGACTTGGTGGCTTTCTTTCTCACTTTCCCGCTCTCTCTCTCTCTCTGTCTCTGTCTCTCTCTGGTCAAATTAAAATAAATGAATGAATAAATAAAATTAAATAAATAAATCTTAACAAAAATTAAAACTGAGAAAAATGTGAAGTATTGATTGATTTTAAATACCAAAACTGATTATATGCAAACGTAGGTGGCATGTTATAGAAAATAAAATATATTTAACACAATAAAATCAAATAAGAAGAGTAGTGTTCTACACCTTGGCAAATCTCTTTAATATTTGTTTTAACAGAAAGCTCAATTTTCAGCGCAGCCCATAGCCTCGTGGTTAAGGGAGCCAGACCCCACATAACTGACAGCGATTCAAAACCCAGCACTGGTGGCTTGAAAAACACGCCACACACATTTGTGTGCATGTTCAAAAATCCTGCCAGGATGGAGAAATGGAGAAGGAATTGCAGGGTGACCATGCCCTGCTGAGGGGAGTGCTTTCTCTTTTTTGACCCTTCCTCTCTCTCCATCTCTCTGTTTCTCTCTAACAAGAGATGTCCTCTGGCAAAAATATCTTTTTAAAAAAGCTCAATTCTGGGCCAGCAAGATGGCATGGTAGTTAAGGCACTGGACTCCCACATGGCTGACTGTGATCTGAGTCCTGGGCCCAGCGGCTTGAAAATGACAACAGGCACATGTGTGTGTGTGTGCCCAAAAATCCCAAGAGAATGGAGGAGAAGGGCTTGCACTGTGGCCATCCCTCCCAGGGGGTGATTTCTCACTTTTTTCCTCCCTCTCTCTTGCTCTCTCTCTAGTGAGCACACACACCCTATTGCAGAAAAAAATAATTTGCAGGGTGAATGTCTGCATTTGAGTCCAAATTCTAATGGCAATTTGGTAAACTTATTAGATTTTTCATAATCCTTAATACATAGTGAGCATTCACAGGTTTCATCTTAGAATCCACAATGGATCTGGATAAAAAATGGGTAAAATCTGAAAACTTTGCCAAGAACCACAAATGTTTAGTTTGGTGTTCCTTAGAACAAAAAATTCAACAGTAACAACTTTTTTTTTTAGAATTATTTTATTTTAACTTTATTTATTATTATTATCATTATTATTTTCCAGTTTGATCAGAGAGAGACAGAGAGAGAGAGAGAGGAAGTGAGAAAGCAAGCCACCAGGTCCGAGACCTGAACCGTGGTCGGCCATGTGGGAATCCAGCGCCTTTAACCACCACGCCACTTGCCGGCCCCAACAGTAACAACTTTAAAAGCTTTTCATATGAGAGTCAGCATCTTTAGCTTCATAATCCAAGGAATCAAATTAAAAACAAACAAAAATGATGGATCCTGCTTTGTGAAATGAAAAGCTCAATAACCTGAAAATGATTCTCAAGTCAGTTATCTTTTGTACTTTCATCCAAAAAATACTGGAGAAGATATGTTCACCTTTTCCTCTTGAAAATATAAAGTGATAAAGTAATCTTGCCTAATGTCAAAGCTTTACTGGTTCGAGAAGAATAAATCAAAAAGGACTCATACCAAGAGACTTGCTGTTCTTACTTTTTTCTCGCATTGTTGGCTACCGTGCTGACGTGACAATGCTCGAGGGAACACATCTCACCAAGGCGTGAACAGTCACCATGCTACTGACTGCCAAAAAGGTCCTTTCTGTTATTTATTATTATTATTTTTAGAAAGAGGCTTTTTGCTATAGGGTGCACTGGAGAGAGAAAGAGACAAAGAGACAGAAAGCAAGAAATCACCCCCCAGGGGGGATGGTCATGCCGCAATCCCTTCTCCTCCGTTCTCCTCCTGGGATTTTGGGCACGCACGCACATATGCCAGGAGTGAGTTTGAAGTCAACAGGCCCAGGACTCAAACCATGGTCGGCCATGTGGGAGTCTAGTCATGTAACTGCTATGCCATCTGCTGGTCTCCCTTCCTGTTATTTTTAAGGATCCCCTCTTTTAGTGGTAATGAAATGTTTGCTGTAACTGAGAAGTGTACAATTTATGTACTTAAGGAATTGAATAATAAATTTTGTGATGTGTAAATATGTATATAGGTGGTACAAAACTCTAGATGTGAGGAACAGGTCTCTCTAACTGAAACTTTATGAAGAAAATGTTCTCTCTTTGAGACTAGTATAGGGACCACCAGATGGCACGGGGGTTAAGGTGCTGGACACCCACATGGCCAGCCATGGTGTGAGTCTCATACCTGGTGGCTTGAAAATCACACTGGGCACATATGTGTGCATGCCCAAAATCCTGAGAGGAGAAAGGAGTAGGCCACCCCTCCCCACAGCGGATGGGTGGTCTCTCACTTTCCCTCTCGCTGTCTCTCTCCAGAAAGCACATGTGCCCTATGGCAAACCGGCCCCCCTAACAAAATAGTAGTATAGGTAAAGAAGAATAAATGAGGGGGCCAGCAGGTGGCGTAGCAATTACATTGCTGGACTCCCACACGGCCAACCGCAGATGGGGTCCCAGACCTGGTGACTTGAAAAATCGCATTTGACAGTGTACATGCGTGTCCATTGCAGCGTGGCCATCCTCCCTAGTGGGTGATTTCTCACTTTCTTGCTGTCTCTGTCTCTCTATTCCCCGCCTCCCCCATGAATGCACACACTCTAAGGCAGAAACCTTTAAAAAAAGAAAAAGAAGGAAAAGAAAAGAGAGATCAGGCTAAAGAAATGTAAGAAAATAAATGAAAACATAAAGAAGAAAGGCCAGCAAGTGGTGTGGTGGTTTGGTTAAGGTGCTGGATCCCACATGGCTGATTTAGTGCTTCAAGTCCTGGACCCAGTGGCTTAAAAAACACACCAGGCTGGGACCAGCAGTTGGCGTAATGGCTATGTCGCTGGACTCCCACGTAATTGACCATGGTTTGAGTCCCAGATCCGGTGGCTTAAATTCACACTGGGCACGTGTGCGTGCGTGCCCAAGATCCCGAGAGGAGAATGGAGGAGAAGAGATTGCAGCATGGTCATCCCCCCCTGGGGGGTGATTTCTTGCTCTCTGTCTCTCTCTGTCTTTCTGGCTATGGCAAAAACCTCTTCAAAAAAATAAATAAATAAACCAAAAAACACCGGGCATGTGTGCATGCATGCCCTAAATCCTGAGAAGAAAATGGAGGAGAAGGGATTGCTGTGTGGCCATTCCCCCTTGGAGGGGGGGTGCTTTCTCTCTTTCTCTCTATCTGGCTAATGGATGTGCCCTATAGCAAATTTTTAAAATTAAAATGAAATACATTAAAAGAAAGAAAGAAAAAGAAAGGAAGAAAGGAAGAAAGAAAGAAAAAGAAAGGAAGGAAGGGAGAGAGAGGGAAGGAAGGGAGGAAGAAAAGGGCCAGCCGGTGGGTAGTGGTTAAGCCGCTGGATCCCACGTGGCCAGCTGAATAGCTCAAGTCCTGAATCTGGTGGCTTGAAAATCAGGCTGTGTGTGTGTGTGTGTGTGTGTGTGTGTGTGTGCCCAAAATTCCCAAGAAAAGAAGGGAGGAGGAGGGATTGCATTGTGGTCATCCACTGGGGAGGGAGGGTTTCTCACTTTCCCTTTCTCCCTCTCTCTGTCTCTCTCTGACCAGTACTCTATAACACATATTTTTTTAAATCCCATTACAAATTTATTTGACTTTTTTTTTTTTAGAGGTTTTTGCTATAGGGTGCGTGCGCTCGCCAGACAGACAGAGAGAGACAGAGAGACAGAAAGCAAGAAATCACTCCCCGGGGGGATGGCCACACCGCAATCCCTTCTCCTCCATTCTCCTCTCGGGATCTTGGGCACGCACGCACACGCGCCCGGCGTGAGTTTTAAGCCACTGAGTCTGGGACGCGAACCGCAGTCGACTACATGGGAGTCCAGCGACATAGCCATTACGCCAACTGCTGGTCCCACAAATGTATTTGACTTTTAATCGACTTAATGAGTGTTCCCAGTTGCTAACCCGACGTGTGGCCACAGCCAGGTCATGGAGCATCTCCTCCTAACCTGCGCCACCTTGTCTGGGTTTAGACCGCGGCTGCAGAGAAAGGCTGGGTAGCTGCAATTACATTAGGTGCAACTTGCTTCATTCACTTTCCAGTTATTAAAAGTGACTTACTGTGTGAGTCTCTGATAGGAAGCAACAGAATTAGATCCTGGCTAACTTAAGCAGAAAAGGGTTTCCTGGAAGGCTAACGGGGGCTCATAGATACAGCGGGGGGAGAAAGACCAGGCTGGGAGAGGACAGCGACCAAGAAAGTCCCGGAGAGCCCAGAAGCTGCAAGAGACCCAACCCAGCCCCTGCCCACTCACGGAGCTGCCGCGACACCAAGCGTGTCCTCAGAGAGAGCCACCTCTTGGCTTCCAGGAGACGTGGATGTGAGATGTGAGCGCTGAGAGTGGCCTTCCTCACGGAGGGACAGGATTATGCCCGTGAGAACACGGGGATGTTGTGAGGCAGTGGGATGATGCCTGACGTCCAAGCCCGGTACGTGCCCGCTCTGAGTAACGTGTCAGTATCCAAGCCCAGACAGCGCAAGCTCATTGCCGAAAACACATGGCATAGCCTTTCCGCGTTTTCTTCCCAGCTGGGATTGCGTGGTGTCCACTCTTCACAGCCTGCTTTTCCACCTACCAGTATATCACTATATTGTCATCGTGTTCCATGATGGAACTGTTCACCTGCAACTTGATTTTTGAAGGTGGTACGGCATTTTCTCTGTGTTTATTTTAGATCATTTAGGTCGTCCTACTTTATTTTTTATCCTTATAAATAGTGCTAGGAGAGACTCCTACTTCTTTGTTTGGTTTGTGTTTAAGTATACCGAAACCTCGCCACACACCAGGTGCCACGCCCAAGTCCCGCTTTGAGCGCGCCATCTCATTTACCCCTCACGGTGTCCCTGCGAGGTAAACACTACGATTACGCCCATTTTACAGACCCGCACATGCTGCGTGGTGGCTGTGAACGAGGTGTCTGCGGTCACACAGCTGCCGTGGCGCACAGAGTAACCCAAGGGTCACACAGGTGACACGGCAGAACTGGCTGTACTGCAAACTCGGGCCTAACTGGGCAGCTCAGGCCCTGAACCTCCCAGCTGCCTTCTCAGGTAGAAATCGCCGGGCGACCCATGAGTATGGCCGTGGGGTACATCTGGGGAAGTGGAGCTGAGGCAGAAAAGGCTTTCTGTGGGACCAGCAGGTGGCGTGGTGGTTAAGGCGCTGGACACTCCCACATGGCCGACCAGGGTTCAAGTCCTGGACCTGGTGGCTTGCTTTCTCACCTCCTCTCTCTCTCACTCTCACCCTCTGTCTCTCTCTGGTCAAATTAAAAAAATCAATGAATGAATAAATAAAAAATAAAATAAATAATTATTAAAAAAAAAAATAAAAGGCTTTCCGTACACACTGTCAACCGGCCCTCCAGAAAGTTGACACCAATTTACACCGTCCCCGGAAATACCATTTTCCAGTTGTTTGCGGCCCTACTACCCCTCCTGCGCCTGGCAGGGTGGATCGTGAACCGATAAGTGAATGTGCCCGCGTTGAGATCAGCCCTTGACACAGACCATCTCGTTCAGGGCTCATGACTCTCAGTGCTCGCATGGACTGCTACCCAAGGACAGGCACCCTGACCCCAGGGCACCTCAAGGACCTCGCTTTGACCCTCGGGTGCAGGCACTCTGACGCCCGACTGCCCGGCTGCCCGTTTTCCCCTTCGTGAAGTCTTTGCACAACACGTAGCCTATATGTTAAATCCGATCACCCCAAATATATCTCCAAATGTAGCAAAAATACTTCCATCCATTTTCTCAG
Organism: Tupaia tana; assembly: GCA_026018925.1. Taxonomy (NCBI): domain Eukaryota; kingdom Metazoa; phylum Chordata; class Mammalia; order Scandentia; family Tupaiidae; genus Tupaia; species Tupaia tana. Next base: position 7,175,651 of record JAKSZU010000016.1, read on the forward strand.
GATGTAGTAATAGGAAGGAAGTTTTTTGTTTTGTCTTTTTAAACAGACCTTTGATTTTTATTATTCAAAGAAACTTCTTTGTTGTTTAGCTTTGAGACTGCTTGTCTCTCTGCCTCTCCATCTCTCCCTGGTGAGCCTATATGCTCTCTGGCAACTAAAAAAAAAAGAAAAAAGAGAAGGAAATTACATAAGGAATAGAAAAAGCAGGAGTGTGAATTTTCTGAAATACTAGAGCCATCGTCATAGGAAAAGCCCACTCAACTTTATATGTAAGTGAAATACCCCAGGGTAGTGGTTCATCTCTGAAAATAGCAGCAGGTACGAGCACTTGAGGTGAGGCTGATCACCAGTTCCGTTATCGCTCTGGATCGTGGAGGTCACAGCTTGGCGTGTACAGGGAAGCCACTGTAGTCACACTTGGGTTATACTACGTATGCATGTAAAAATAGCTCCTATTATTATAAAGTTGTTATCAAAGAAAAGGCAGGTTTTACAGAAAATCAGCTTTCATACACATTTTTTTTCATGTTGGGGCCAGGCCTCTTTCTTCTTTTGTTTTTAGAGAGACTTTTGCTATAGAGTGTGTGCACTTGGCAGAGAGGGAGAGAAAGTGAGAAATCACCCTCCAGGGCGGATGGCCATGCCCGTCCCTTCTCCTCTCAAGATCCTGGGCTCACACATGCACACACCCGCTGTGGTTTTCAAGCAGTCAGGTCAGGGCTCCAACCACAGTCGGCCATGTGGGAGTTCACTGCCTCTGCCACTATGCCACCTGCTGGCCCCAGGCCTCTTTCTTCTTCTCTGGGAGATGTTTTTTACAACCTTTCATCAGGAAGAAGTATTTAGGTAACCTACAAATGCAAAGACATAAGAAGATTTCAAAGACAAAGTCACAGGAAAAAGAAAAGAAAATTACATAAGGAATAGAAAAAGCAGGAGTGCGATTGGGTGAAGGAGAAGGAATGTGCAACTTACAAATGGGTTAGCTGGTAACAGCAGTCCCGATCTCTAAGCATGGCTGAACTCTAGAGACCTCCGGGTAAAGGGCCCTGCTTCCAGTGGGTCAGGAAAGCCTGGAGCCTGCAAGGAAAGGGGGAGCATATTTAAAGGCCTTCGTTTTGGTTCTACGTGGAGCCACTGATTCCCTGGATTCAGTTATATCTGGTCCCTATAGGGACCCTTACGTCATGGTGATATGTTTCAGATCTTTACACAATTAGTCAAAGAACACTTAGCAAATGAGTCTTTTAACCACAAGTCACAATTGAAATCTTCATTTAAACCAGTGAAAAAAAATTAGAGAGGGAACCAGCAGTTAGCGTAATGGCTATGTCGCTGGACTCCCACGTAGTCGACCGCGGTTTGCGTCCAGGACCCGGTGGCTTAAAACTCACACCGAGCGCGTGTGCGTGCGTGCCCAAGATCCCAAGAAGAGAATGGAGGAGAAGGTATTGCGGCGTGACCAACCCCCCTGGGGGGTGATTTCTCGCTTTCTATCTCTCTGTCTCTCTCTGTCTGTCTGGTGAGCGCACGCACCCTATAGCAAAAAAAAACTCTCCAAAAAAAAAAAAAAAGTTAGAGAAACAATGCAGAACATAGCCATATAATGTTGGCTGGATTTTATCTAACTACAAAATGTATACTTGCTGTATCATGATTTTTAAAAAATAATTATTTAATTTTATTTATTATTATTATTTCTTAATTTGCTATAGAACACATGCACTCACCAGAGAGTGAGAGAGGGAAGGTGAAAAAGCAAGCCAGCAGGTCCAGGTTTCGAACTGCCATCAGCCACGTGAGAGTCCAGAACCTTAACCACTCTGTGACTTGCTAACCCTGCAGTAACATGATTTAAAATTTATATTTAAGATTTAACGCACCGGCACCAGAAGCTGGCATAATGGTTACGTCACTGGACTCCCACGTAGTCAACTGTGGTTTGAGTCCTGGATCTGGCAGCTTCAAACTTATGGCGGGTGTATGTGCATGCATGCCCAAAATCTCAAGAGGAGAATGTAGAAGAGATTGTGGCGTGGCCATCCTCCCAGGGGGGTGATTTCTCGTTTTCTGTCTCACTGTCTCTCTCTATCTCTCTGGGGAGCACACATGCCCTAAAGGGGAAAAATCTCTCTTAAAAAATATATTCAACACAGCAACTATGTATCAAGTCTACTGTGGATAAAAAAAATACCTAAGGGGGACTGACTGGTGGTGTGGTCGTTAAGGGCACTGGACTCCCACATGGCCAACCGTAGTTCGAGTCCTAAACCTGGCGGCTTGCTTTCTCGCTTTCTCTCTCTCTCTCCCCTCTGTCCCCCTCTGGCCAAATTAAAATAAATAAGTAAAGTTAAATAAAATGATTATTTTAAAAAATACTCAAGGGGCCAGCAGGTGGCATGGTGTTTAAAGCACTGGACTCCCACATGCCTGACTGTGTTTAAGTCCTGGACCTGGCAGTTTGCTTTCTCTCTCTCTCTTACCCTGTCTCTCTCTGGTCAAATTAAAAAATAAAATAAATAAATAAATAAAGTTAAGTAAAATAATTCAGGAAAAAAAATACCCAGGGAACCAGCAGTTAGCGTAATGACTATGTCTCTGGACTCCCACGTAGTCGACCGCGGTTCACGTCCCGGACCCGGTGGCTTAAAACTCACGCCGGGCGCGTGTGCGTGCGTGCCCAAGATCCCGAGAGGAGAATGGAGGAGAAGGGATTGCGGTGTGACCATCCCCCCTGGGGGGTGATTTCTTGCTTTCTGACTCTCTGTCTCTCTCTGTCTGTCTGGTGAGCGCACGTGCCCTATAGCGAAAATCTCTCAAAAAAAAAAAAAATACCCAATACTTTTCCTCTTGTGGGGGGGCACTTACATTTCTTCACATTCAACATAGAAAGTAGTCAAACATATGACAGAAATCATATGTGACACAGATTTATTTGACTGATCTTGTATATATTTCTCTATTTTTGGTCATTCGTACACAAGAACACAACTACTGCCTTATTGTACCAACCCCAGGGTCTTAGTTACCTGTTGCTGTGAAACAAATTGCCCTAAAACTTAATAGTTTACAGAAATAAAAAGAAGACGAGGTGGGGGGAAACCAGCAGTTAGTGTAATGGCTATGTCACTGGACTCCCACATAGTCGACCGCGGTATGCATCCTGGACCTGGTGGCTTAAAACTCACGCCGGGCGCGTGTGCGTGCATGCCCAAGATCCCGAGAGGAGAATGGAGGAGAAGGGACTGCGGCGTGACCATCTCCCCCTGGGGGGTGATTTCTCGCTTTCTGTCTCTCTGTCTCTCTCTGTCTGTCTGTCTGGCGAGCGCACACGCCCTATAGCAAAAACCTCTCCAAAAAAAAAAAAAAGATGACGAGGGTGGGGTTGTGGTGGTTAAGATGACTGGATCCCACATGGCTGACTGGACAGTGTGAGTCTTAGACCAGGTGGCTTCAGAAACACACCAGGCCCATGTGTGTGTGCCCAAAATCCTGAAGGGAGGGAGAGGTGGAGGAAAAGGGATGGCAGCATGAGCATCTCCCATGAGAAGGGTTGCTTTTTCGCTTTCTCTCTCCTCTCTCTTTGGCAAGCACGTGCACCGTCCAGCAAATTAAAAAGAAAACATGCATGATCTCCCGGTTTCTGTGAGTCAGGGATCTCGGAACAGCTTTCCTGTGTGCCTCCGTCTCTCGGTCTTGTGAAATTGAGTCTGCGGTCTCATCCGAAGACTAAACCAGCCGAGGAGCCATTTCCAGTCGCATGCTTCTGGCTATTATTGTCTCAGAAAGTTCATTTCCAAGGTAACTTCCCTGGGCCTCTCCATGGGCAGACTCACACGCGGTAATTGGCTTTCCCCAGAGCGCTCATTTGAGAAAAAGGCAGGGAGAATCAGAACACCCAGTCTTCTCTAACCTGACCTCAAGTGACATACCTTCATTCTACTGCAGTCTATTTTTAGAAGTCAGTCAGATCAGGGACCAGCAGATGGCATAATGGTCACGTTACTGGACTCCCACAGGTAGTCCACCACGGTTCCAGTTCCGGACCCGACAGCTTAAACTCACGCCAGGCACGATTTCGTGCACGCCCAAGATCCCGAGAGGAGAATGGAGAAGGGATTGCAGCATGGCCATCACCCCGGGTGGGGGGCGGGATTTATTGCTTTCTGTCTCTGTTTCTCTCTGTCTTTCTGGAGAGCACAGTGCTCTACAGCATACTCACTCTCTAAAAAAAAAAGAAAATCAAGCAGGCTAGCAGATAGTACGGAGGTTAAGGCAGCTGGACCCCACATGGAAGACTACTTGGACTGAGTCCTGGACCGAGTGGTTTGAAAATCACACCGAGCATGTGTGCATGCGTGTCCAAAATCTTGAGAGGAGAAGGGATTGTGGCATGACCATCCCCCGACAGGATATTTCTCACTTTTTCTCTTTAGTGCACACACACACCCTATGGCAAAATCTAAAAAAAATAAGAAGTCAACCCAGCGCACGTTTAAAAGGAAGGGATAATGCAAAGATGTAAGTAGTAATATATGGGAATCATAAAGAGACGTCTCAGAAGCTGCCTACTACAGCCGCTTATCAGTCTCTGATGACTGAGATACAACACATAGATAGTTGTTTTTCTCTATTTATCTTTTAGAGTTTTTTTTTTTTTTTTTTTTTTTGCCTTAGGGCACGTGCATTTATAGGAGAAAGAGACAGACAGACACAGTGAGAGAGAAAGTGGGAAATCACCCCTCGGGGGAATGGTCATGCTGCAATCCCTTCTCCTCCATTCTCCTGGAATCTTGGGCATGCACGTGCATGTGCCCAGTGTGAGTTGCAAGCCACCGAGTCCAGGACTTGAGCCATGGTTGACCCTGTGGGAGTCCAGTGACGTAATCACTATGCTATCTGCTGGCCCCATCTCTCTTATCTTTTTCTCTGCATACCATCTACCTGGGAACTGACTCATTCTTCATTTTCAGTTTGGGTGGTTCTGGAAGGCTGGCTCCTCTTCCTCACCCTGGCTCTTGTGTGTGGTATCTTTGGCTGGCCAATAGCAATTCTTTGACCCTCTGGGCACAGTGAGTGGATCAGAAATAGACCATTCAGGATTTTTTTTTTTTTTTCTTTTTTGGTGTTTGTCCTAGGGTGCTCGCCAGAGACACAGAGGGGGAAAGTGAGAAATCACCCTCCAGGGGGGATGGCCATGCTGCAATCCCTTCTCCTCCATCTTACTCAAAGGATTTTGGACACGTACTCACATATACTCCCAGCATGACTTTTAGGCTACTGGACCCAAGACTCGAACCATGGTCAAACATGTGGGAGTCCACTGCTTTACCCACCATGCCACCTCTGACCTCAGGGTCCTGTTTTAGAAATATTCAGACCCAAGAAATACAAAGGATCCCACATAGATTCAACCCAAGAAGATCTTCCCCAAGGCACATCACAGTCAGACTGACCAAAACACAGAGACAAGAAACTAAAACTGGCAAGAGAAAAACGTCAAGTTACTTTCAAAGGATATCCCATCCGGCTAAAGTCGAACCTCTCATCAGAAACAATGCAAGCAAGGATAGAATGGGAAAATATTTTCAAAGAGTTAAGTGAAAAACAATTTCAACCAAGACTACCATAACCAGCAAGATTATCTTTCATATGGGAAAAAAAGACAAAAACATTCTCAGATAAATAAAACCTGAAAGAATTTACCAATACTAGAACAGCTCTCCAAGAAGTGCTGAAGGGAGTGCTATACCAGGAAAACTAAAGTCAGACACACAGAAATTAGAGTACAAGAAACAACCAGGAGAACGGCCAGCCAAACGGTAGGGACAAGGCCGTAGGTGAATGTTAATTTCCAGAGTTTAAATGGAAAGAGAAGATCACAGTAACACTGTGAATTCACTAGAAGAGAGATTGATAACATGAGTCTGAGCTAGTGAAATAGATTTTTTTTTACTTTAGACTAAAACATTACTGATTTTCTTCAATGCTTTGATTTCCACATTTAAGGATATTTGTCTTCTCTTTTTTTTAAATTATTTATTTATTTAATTTCATTTATTCAATTATTTATTTTTTTAATTTGACCAGAGAGAGACACAGAGAGAGAAAGAGGGCAAGTGAGAAAGTAAGCCACCAGGTCCAGGACTCGAACCAGTTGGCCACGTGGGAGTGTCCAGCACCTTAACCTCCATGCCACCTGCTTGTCCCAAAGATGTTTGTCTTCTCTTGAACTGTTGATAGGTTCATCTACCTACTATTTGAACTGAATTCTAGCCTTTTTCCTCACTTTAAGTTTCAAGCAAATTTCTCTTAATATTTTTTTACTTTAATCTATTAAAACTAAAACCTTTTTTTGAAATTCAAAAATGCATTAAATACTTATTAATACCTATTTAATGACTGCAGTAAGCTATATAGCCCCAGCGATGTGCTACTTTATAGTATGCTCACTTCACTCACTGAGGTTTACGCCTAAAGTCAGACATGCATTCATAAATATGTATATATCAGCTGTGCTTGCTATTGAAAGTCTTTCAATTAATTAAGATCTTTAATGAATCAATACAATGTGAAAAAAAAAAAGGCATGGAAAACAACTGTAGATATCAGAGACCGTGTAGGGGAAGGTGGGGGAGTTGGCAGAGGGTGAGAAGTCAGGAATTAAGGGGGATGAGAAAAGCAAAATATATAAGAAAAAAGAAATGGAAAATGATTTGTTGATAACATGTATAGTAATATTCTTGATTGAGCCAATATACAATATATACTGGATGGAAAATCTCATTATGTATACTGTATTGATGTACAGTGAATGACTACAAATAAATAAATGAATGATTTTTTTAAAAAAGAAAAACAGAAAGGCGTATGTGTGAGTGCCCCAAATCCTGACAGGATGGAGAAATGGAGAAGGGATTGCAGCGTGGCCATTCCCCACTGGGGGCACTTTCTCCTCCTCTCTCTGTTATGTCTCTCTTTGGCAAGTGCACATGCCCTCTGGGAATTTAAAACAAAGATCTCTCTTCCTGTAATTTTCTCAGCATATGTTCTCATCCTACCTTGGCAGATACTTCTCAAACTTTCCATGGATACTCATCTTTTCCCTCTTTAGTGTGTTTTTTTTTTTTTTTTTTTCCCAAATTTCATCATTGGCTTTTTGTTTCCCTCTGTATGTCTTTATTGTCAGTTTTACACACTGCCGTGGATCTATGTAGTGCCTCTAGATGGGTAGAATAAAAATGTAAATTTGGGGAACCAGCAGTTGGCGTAAAGGCTATGTCGCTGGACTCCCATGTAGTCGACTGCAGTTCGAGTCTTGGACCCGGTGGCTTAAACTCACACCGGGTGTGTGTGCATGCGTGCCCAATAGCCCAAGAGGAGAATGGAGGAGAACGGATTGCGGTGTGGCCATCCCCCCGGGGGGTGATTTCTCGCTTTCTCTCTTTCTGTCTCTCTCTGTCTGTCTGGCAAGCGCATACACCCTATAGCAAAAAACTCTCAAAAAAAAATGTAAATTTGGAGCTGTGAGCTTCAGCTAAGTCTATACCTGATCTTAGCCAAAAGGCTGAGAAGCAATTCAGATTAAGTCTAGTCACCAGCCTGGTGGATATTTCCACACTGACAGCCCACAGGCACTGCAAACTTGGTGTGTCCAAACCCAGTGCATCATCTCTATGTTAAGGCCTTTTTCATTTTATGTGACAAAAACTCATATTGCAAAAAATAAGGAGAAGCCGAGCTGCATAGGGAATACATCTAGACTCAGAAACAATTGGAATAAGGACTTAGAAAACTTGATGTCTTATTTCTCCAAATTATACATCTACTCTTCTCTATATGTCTGGTGGTTTTCTCTGTTGGAGACTGATGACTGTTGCTTGTCAGACTTCTATGGTGAGAAAAACAAAGGTTTCCATGTTTCTGCTTCAGCCTCCAAGAGAAAGACTAGCTTTCAAAATCCTAAAGAGGGGACCAGCAGTTAGTGTAATGGCTATGTCGCTGGACTCCCATGTAGTTGATAATGGTTCAAGTCCCAGACCTGGTGGCTTAAAACTCACGCTGGGCGCATGTGCTTGCGTGCCCAAGATCCCGAGAGGAGAATGGAGGAGAAGGGATTGCGGCATGTCCATCCCCCCTGGGGGGTGATTTCTCGCTTTCTGTCTCTCTGTCTCTCTCTGCCTTTCTGGTGAGCACACGCACCCTATAGCAAAAACCTCTCAAAAAAAAGAAAAAAAAAATCCTCAAGAGGAAATTCATTGGCCCAGTCATAGATCACTCAGTTTTGGCCTCAAAGATGGGATTACGTCGTCCCATAACATATTGATACTCTGCTTAGTTTCCTTTCAACCTTTTTTCTCCTGCTTCATTTTGCATAGTTTTCATTGCTTGTTTCCAAATTTACTACTTATTACTTCTGCAGCATCCACTCTGCTGACAATCTCATCCGCTATACGTTAAACCTCAGACACTGCATTTTTCCTATCTGCAAACTTGGTGGGTTTTTTTGTTTGATCGTCTGCTTATTTGTTTATGTTTTTGTCATAGGGTGCATGCGCTCACCAGAGAGAGACCCTGAGTGGGGAAAGCGAGAAATCACCCCCCAATGGAGGGTCACCACACTGAAATCCCTTCTCCTGCATTCTTCTGGAATTTGGGGCATGCACACACACATGCCCAGCATGATTTTCAAGCTGCCTGGTCCAGTACTCAAACCATGGTCAACACGTGGGAATCCAACGCCTTAACCACCATGCCACGTACTGGCCCCTTTGTTTCTTATTCTTCCATTTCTATACCTAACATGTTCAATCTTTCCTTTAGATTATTAAATATATGGACTGTAGTTGTAACAACTATTTTAACATCTTTGTTATTAATTCTATTTTTGTCTACTTTAATGTTTATCATTTTTAGTTTGTTTCTATTGATTGATTTTATCAACTACTTTCATGTTTATTTGCATGCATAGTCATTTTTATTAGATTAGTGAATTTCACAATCTTTCTATTCCTATACATATTTTCTTGAGCTTTATTCTGGGAAGCAATTAATTACCCACAAACAGTTTAATCTTTCTGAAGCTTCTTTTAAGCTTCGTTAGGCAGGATGAGAGCAGCCTTTATTCTAGAGCTAATCTGGCCACACCACAGAGGCAGGGCTCTTTTGAGTATTCTCCCTGCTTCTCTGTGAACTGCAGTGTTTTCACCCAAGGATTATCCCTCTGCTCTGATCCAGCGGTTCCTTTTCCACCACTGAGTTGCTTCCACACTCTCACGCGTGGATTGTACTCAGCCTAAGCCTCCGAAGAATCTCCGGAGCTCACTCTCTGTGCAGCTCCCTCCCTGGGGCTCTACCCTGTGAACTTGAGATGGTGTGGGCTGTCTCTGCACCCGGGCTCCACGAGGGTTCCCCCTCTTTAATTTGCACCCTGGACATTCTTTCCAGGCAGAAAGTTAGGGTAAACATAGGTCGCGTCTCATCTCATTTGTCCCCCTTCCCCCTTTTTAAAAATTTGCCAGAGAGTATGTGTGATCACCGGAGAGAGACAGAAAGAGCGAGGGAAAGTGAGAACTCATCGCCTACGGGGCACAATCGCAGCAATCCCCTCTCCTTCACTTCTCCCTCTGTGTTGGGACTTGGGGCATGCACACCCACGCCCAGTGTGTTTCTCAAGCCGCTGGGTCTGGGACTCAAGCTGCACACTTGGCATGTGGGATCCAGCTGCGTTAGCCACCATGTCATGGGCTGATACTTTTCCCCCTTTTAAAGACAGGGCCTCTGGGGCCAGCAGATGGCGTAGTGGCTATGTCGCTGGACTCCCCCATGGCCAACTGCAGCTCAACTCCCAGACCCAGTGGCTTCAAAATCATACTGGTGTATGTGCCTGATGCCCGAGACCTCAGGAGGAAAACGGAGGAGGAATTGCAGCATGGCCATCTCCCCTGGGGGCGTGATTTCTCACTTTCCCTCTCTCTGTGTCTGTTTCTTTCTCTAGCCAGCACATGTGCTGTAAGGCAAAAACCTCTCAAAAAAAAAGGAGGGCTCCGCAGGTTGTGTGGTGGTTAAGGATGCTATATTCCCACATGGCCAACCGCAGTTTGAGTCCTGAACCTGGCTTTCTCACTTTCCTCCTCTCTCTCTCCCTCTCTCTCTCTCTCACTATGCCCTTCTCTGGTCAAATTGAAATAAATAAAGTTAAATAAAATAATTCTTAAAAAAAAAAAAAAAAAAAAAAGGACAGGGTCTCACTATGCTGCCGATGATGGCCTCGAACTCTCAATCCTCCTGCCTCAGCCTCCTGAGTAGCTGGAATTACGGTCACTTGCCGTCATTCCTGGCTTGTTTTCTCCTCTTAAGGACTTCTGTTACCTTCTCTGCAGTATCTGAAACCAATAGTTTAAGAAATTTTGTCTGTTTTTCTCAGCCGTTTCTTTCTTTTTTGGGGGAAGAGGTTTTTGCTATAGGGCGCATGCACTCTCCAGAAAGACAGCTAGAGACGGAGAGACAGAAAGCGAGAAATCACCCCCAGGGGGTATGGCCACACAACAATCCCTTCTCCATGCTCTTCTCGTGATCTTGGGCACGCACACACACACACCTGGCGTGAGTGTAAGCCACCGGGTCCGAGACTCGAACCACGGTCGACTACATGGGAGGCCAGCGACATAGCCATTCCGCCAACTGCTGGACCCTCAGTTGTTTCAAATGGGAGGGTAAATGCAGTCCCTGTGGCTCCATCCTGGCCAGAAGCTGAGGTGGGACTACTTACCGTTGCTAAAGCTCTGCGTGCCGCTTGTCTCCGTGCTCCCGGGTCAGTTTGACGTTTTTTCCGTGCTTTCGGGCCTGCGACGCTCGGCTCCAGCATTATCTCCTCCGACACCCCCCCCCCCCCGCACCCCATCCCACATCAGCGCCCCTCTCCCGGGCTCCCTGCCTCACACACAGGACCGCGGGCCTGGTTCACTCCCTACGCGGCTCTGGTGCCCGATCCGGCTGCCTGAGCTCTGGCCCTCGGAACCTGCGCAGCGCCCAGCGTAGTCGGTGCTCACGGGCTCCTGCCGGATGGATTGCTTTCATTTCAGTGAAGTTTCCATCAAGACGTTGCCTGTACTTGCAATGAAACAATAACCTTCGCTGACTCTTCTATAAGCTGATGCTCATAAAAAATGGGCTACAATGAAGTATTTCTGTATTATATGTAGAATGGTGTGGTGGTTAAGGGCGCTTAACCACTCTCTCGCTCTCTCTCTCCCCCCTCTTCTCTCTCTCTCTCTCTCTCCTCCCCCCCCCCCCCCCCGGTCAAATTTAAATAAATAAATAAAGCTAAATAAAATCTTTAAAAGAAAAAATGTTATTTTGGGGGACCAGCAGATCGTGTAATGGTCGCATTACTGGACGCACACATTGTCAACTGCAGTTTGAGTCCTGGGCCCGGCAACTTAAAACTCACACTGGGCACGTGTGTATGCGTGGCCAAGATCCCGAGAAAAGAATGGAGGAAAAGGGATTGCGGCGTGGCCATCTCCCCTGGGGGGCGATTTCTCACTTTCTATCTCTCTGTTTCTCCCACAAGTACATGCAACCTATATCCAAAATCCCTCTACAAAAAAAAAATAATAATAATAAATTATTTTTTATGAGAGCAATATATCCTCAGCAGAGTCTTGCCACTCAGATCTTCCTCTGAGCGTCCGGCCAGTCTCCCAAACAGATGCACGTGGGTCTACTCGGCATGTTCAGTCCAACCCAGCATCTGAAACTGGGCCTTCCAGACGGCTCCAGCATCACACGGTGACACCACAGCCGGCGCCATGACGGCGTGGCCTACATGTAAGTTTAACGGTCGCTCAGGGGATAGAGATGCTCAGCTTTCACATCAGATTTGCCAGTTCGATCTCTGAAACTCCACCGGAGCCCTCTGTGGATTACATGTGCTCTCTGAGACTACATGTCTCCCCTGCCCCCAGCTCTGGGACATGTCCTTTGTGCAGCTTATACTTCAACCTGCTTGATGCCTCAATGACCTCTTCTGACCTACATAAAAACTAATGTAAATAGTAATTAGGATGTGTTAGCTGTAGAAAAACAAAACTGTCTGTGTGTAAATAGGCATATAAATAATTAATGTAAAAATAATAAATACAGTCATACCATTCTCAGTGTCATTAGATCCTCTTGGTATGTATCCTTCCCGATATATATCAACATTGTGTACCATGGTCAGCCAGTGACATGGTGGGTGAGGCGACTGGATCCCTCACGGCCACTGCGTGGTTCGAGTCCCAAAATCCCAACAGGCTGGAGAGATGGAAGAGAAGGGAGGGCTGCTTCCCCCTCTCACCCTTCCTCTATGTCTGTCTTACTGACTCTCTCTGGTGAGCAAATGCACCGTCTGACAAATTAAAAATTATTTTTTTGTTATGCACTCATTCTCTTGAGTATCTGTATTTTTTTTTTTTTTTGAGAAGTTTTTGCTACAGGGCGCGTGCGCTCGCCAGACAGACAGAGAGAGACAGAGATACAGAAAGCGAGAACTCACCCCCCGGGGGGATGGCCACGCAGCAATCCCTTCTCCTCCATTCTCCTCTCGGGATCTTGGGCACGCACACACACGCGCCCGGCATGAGTTTTAAGCCACCGGGTCCGGAACTCGAACCACGGTCGACTACGTGGGAGTCCAGAGACATAGCCATTACGCTAACTGCTGGTCCCAAGTATCTGTATTTTAATAAAGACTCTTGAAGATGTACCTAGGGCCATTTAGTGGCATGATTTTTAAGGCAGTTGGATGCCACATGAGCCATTGAATGGTTTGAGTCCCAACCAGTGGCTTCTGTGCATGCCCAAAAGTCCCCAGAAGAGAATGGAGGAGAAGTGATGCAGCTTGGTCATCCTCCTGGGGGTGTTTTCTCCCTTTCCTTTAGTCTCTCTCTCTCTCTCTAGTGCATGTATACACTCCATAGCACATTTAAAATAAATAAATAACGACAAACGAATTACTGTGAACGTGCTAGAATTTCAGGGATAATGGAGATAAATATGTGGAGTGCTTCTAAATTGCTATACTCACTTCATTCATGCCTAAGGTTAGTCTTGCCATACTATAAATAGCAGTAAGAGTATGGAAAAGCAGCAAGAGTAGGACTAGAAGAGCCCATTTAAAAAATTCCAAACGTGGGACGAGCATATGGCTTAGTGGTTACATTGCTGGACTCCCACATAGCCGACTGTGGTTCAAGTCCCAGACCTGGTGGCTTCAAGATCACACTGTGTGTGTGTGTGTGTGTGTGTGTGTGTGTGTGTGTGTGTGTGCCCAAGATCCTGGAAGGAGAATGAAGGAGAAAGGATTGCAGCATGGCAACACCTCCTCAGGAGTGATTGCTCACTCTCCCTCTTACCGTCTCTGTCTCTCTCCAGCTCGTGTACCCTAAAGCAGAAACCTCTAAAAAACATTTCAAATGTAATGTCCACTGTTTCCAAAGACACCTACTTTTAGAGCAGCAATGATACCAGAGAAACTTTACTCCCTAAAGGAAAGGAGATAAAAACAAACAAAACAAAACAAAAAACTCAATAGCTTGACATCTTTAATATTTTTCAATATCCTACTCAAGACAACAATCAGTTTCACTGATTTAATTTTATTTAATTTTATATTTATATCTTGCATTAAGATATTTGATAGTCGGGGCCAGCAGGTAGTGTGGTAGTTAAGGCGGCTGGACTCCCACATGGCTGACCTTGGTTTGAGCCCCGAACCTGGCAGCTTGCTTTCTCACTTTCCTTCTCTCTCTTTGTCTCTTTTTAGTCAACTTCGATAAAATAAAATAATGACAATGGATAAAATAATAATTTTTTTTTGGAGAGGTTTTTGCTATAGGGTGCATGCGCCCGCCAGAAAGACAGAGAGAGGGAGAGAGAGAAAGTGAGAAATCACTCCCCGGGGGGATGGCCATGCCGCAATCCCTTCTCTTCCATTCTCCTCTAGGGATCTTGGGCACACACGCACACGCGCCCAGCGTGAGTTTAAGCCACTGGGTCCGGGACGCAAACCACGGTTGGCTATATGGAAGTCCAGCTCAATATGTATTCATAGAATTTATCAAGTTGCAATATGTTTAGAAGGAATCAATTATAATTGAACTTTTTTTTTTTTTTTGGAGAGTTTTTTGCTATAGAGTGCGTGTGCTCACCAGGAAGACAGAGAGAGACAGAGAGACAGAAAGTGAGAAATCACCCCCCAGGGGTGATGGCTAAGCCGCAATGCCTTCTCTGTTCTCCTCTTGGGATTTTGGGCCCACGTGCACATGTGCCCGGCGTGAGTTTAAGCCACCAGGTCCATGACTTGAACTGCAGTCAACTACATGGGAGTTCAGCAACATAGCCATTATGCTAACTGCTGGACCCTTAAAGAATTATATTATTTAACTTTATTTATTTATTTATTTATTTATTTTTAATTTTACCAGGGAATGAAAGAGTGAGTGAGAGAGAGAGGGAGAGTGAGAAAGCAAGCTGCTAGGTCTGGGACTCGAACAGCAATTGGCCATGTAAAAGTCCAGTGCCCCTAAACATCATGCCACCTGCCAGCCCCTAATTGAACAATTAAAAAAAAAAATCAATATTTGAAGGGTGGGCTACATGGTCTGGTGATTAAGGCACCAGATCCTGCAGGGCCAACTTTGTGATTCAAGTACCAGATCCGGGGACTTGAGAAAAATGCTGAACAAGTGTGCAGTTGCTGGAGGGAGAGGAAACACCCTCAAAAGAGGCATATTCATGCTGCATTACTTTTCCCTCTAATGTCCCTTTCTATCAAGATCTTGGCATGGGCCGGCAGGTGACATAGTGGTTAAGGTGCTGGACTCCCACATGGCCAACTGCAGTTCAAGACCCAAACCTAGCAGCTTGCTTTCTCACTTTCCCTTTCTCTCTCTGTCTCTCTCTGGTCAATATTTTTAAAATAACAAATAAAATAAAATAAATAAATAATTCTTAAAAAAAAAAACATCTTGGGTATACATGCACATGCACCCAGTATGTTTTCCAAACTGTCAGGGCCAGGATTTGAACCATGGTTGGCCATGTGGGATCCAGTTTTCTATTCATAGCCCTTAACCACTGCACCATGGAGCTAGCTCCAATTTCTTAATATTTTACTGAAGACTTTTGCATATAGATTATTAGAGACATTGGTTTATGAGAGACATATTCTTTTTGCTTCTATCTTCTGGAAGAGAAAGATTGTAGATTTTGTATAATTTCTTTCTTAACTATTTTCTAGAAAATTCATCAGTGAACCTAACTGAACAAGATGCTTTCTGGTTTAGAAGTTTATCAATTATTGATTCAATTTCTTCAAAAGATATTAGCCTGTTGGGAACCAGCAGTTAGCGTAATGGCTATGTCACTGGACTCCCACGTAGTCGACTGCGGTTCGTGTCCCGGACCCGGTGGCTTAAAACTCACGCTGGGCGCGTGTGCGTGCGTGCCCAAGATCCTGAGAGGAGAATGGAGGAGAAGGGATTGCGGCATGACCATCCCCCCTGGGGGGTGATTTCTCACTTTCTGTCTCTAATGTCTCTCTCTGTCTGTCTGGCGAGCGCACGCGCCCTATAGCGAAAATCTCTCAAAAAAAAAAAAAAAAAAAAAAAAAGATATTAGCCTGTTTAAATGACTTTTCCTAGAGTGAGTTTTGGCAAATTATTTATTTCAAGGAATTGGTTAGTTTCATCAAATGTGCGGGCACAGATTTGTCCATAGTCTTTCTTTATTATCATTTGAATGTTCATGTGATTTGTTCTTTTTTACTTCTCCAGCTTTATTTATTTATTTATTTATTTATTTTGGAGAGGTTTTCGCTATAGGGCACGTGCGCTCGCCAGACAGAGAGAGAGAGACAGAGAGACAGAAAGTGAGAAATCACCCCCCAGGGGGGATGGTCACGCCGCAATCCCCTCTCCTCCATTCTCCAGCTTTATTGAGATATGATTTAGAAACAAAAATAGTAAATATTAAAGATATACAGGGCCGGCCAGGTGGTGGTGGTCAAGGCAGCTGGAACCCTCATGGCTGGCTACATAGTTTGAGTCCTGGACCCAGTGGCCTGAAAATCATGCTGGGCACATGTGCATGAGTGCCCCAAATCCTAAGAGAACAGCATAGTCAGCCATGTGGGATTCATGCCATCGGCTGGCCAGAAAGGTTCTAATTATCACACTCACATTCTTTTCTCAGCCTTGTCCAAGCTCTCTGATGAGTACATTAGAGAGGTATTTTTCACTTCTGTTAGTGTTTTATATTCTCTAGCCTTTATTTTCCATTTTTTCTTAGAATTTCTATCTCTACACTTACATTATCCATCTTTTCTTGCGTATTTTCTATTTCGTTCTTTAAAGTCCTTAACATATTAATCAGTTTTTTTATAATGCTTTATCTAAAAATTAAACATTTCTGTTGTATCTGACTCAGGTTCTGATGCTTATGTACTGTCTCAAACTGTGTTTTTTGCCTCTCAGCATGTCTTATAATTTTGTGTTGAAAAATGGGTTAGAATAACTATGGTAGGGACCAACAGATGGCATAGTGGTCAAGGCGCTGGACTCCTACATGGCCCACCGTGGTTCAAGCTGAGGACTTGGAAGCTTGAAACTTTGCATGTGTGTCCCAAATCCAGAGAGGAGAAGTAAGGAGAAAGAATTGCAGAGTGGCCACCCCCCTGGGGGTGGTAATTTCTCATTTTCTGTCTTTCTGTCCCTCCTGCGAGTGCATACACTCTATAGCAAAAAGCTCTAAACAAAAGAAAACAAAGCAACTATGGTAAATGGGCTGTTGATATGTCGTTTTAAAGGAGTTAGAGGAGGGGCTGCATCTATAGTTCTCTAATTAATCTATGTCTTTTGGTGACCATGTGTCCCTGAGTTGTGATTTCACCAGCACTTCTCAGCTCCCTTCCCTTTTATATGCCACAGGATTATTAGGGCTCAAGTTGGATGTTCATTTTTCCCAACACAGAAAGCTACAAGTAACTAGAATTGCCTATTCCTTTCCCTAAGTCAACTAGACTCTGAGCAAACAAACAAACGAACAAACAGAAATTATTGGGTCATTTATACTTCATGACTTTCCTGACAGCCTAAGAAAATATTTCTCCTGGGGTCAGTTTTGTAAATAAGATCAGAATATCCCGGTCTATTTCAGAAACAAGGGTTTTTCCCCTCTCCTTGCCAGAAGCAAGACGTTTTATCTATTATGGTTTACAATTTACATCTTCAGCTTACCGTAATCTACCTTCAAATAAAATTTTACATTTTAAAAAAAAAACTTAAAATAGCTTATCTCCATTACCTTTTTCTTCATCTTTCTACTACTATTCTTTTTCTTTTCTTGTTGCCAACCTCTGCCTTGGCCTCCCAGTTACTGGCATTGCAAGCATGTATGTACTCCTGTGCCTGGTCTCCCAGACGGCCTCAGCCTCTAGCAGTGGTGCCCTAATACTTGCACGGCCACAGCTGGGCTTCTGCTGTTCTTACTAATTTTATGTCTATACATGTTATGCACAAAGTTGATTATTTTTTCTAGAGAGGTAAATTTTTAAAAAGAATTTTTTTTTTATTTAACTTTATTTATTTATTTACCTATTTATTTTAATTTGACCAGAGAGAAACAGAGTGAGAGAGAGAGGAAGAGCGAGAAAGCAAGCTGTCAGGTCTAGGACTCAAAAACTGCAGTTGGCCAGGTGGGAATCCAGTGCCCTTAACCACTATGCATCTGCCCCAGAGAGGTAATTTTTGTAAAAATGTAAACATTTGCCCCAAAACTTACCATTTTTTTGTGCTCTTCTTTGTGAGAGGCTGCACACCAGCGAGTCTGCCGAGGTTTCTCAGAGAGCAAACAATTGCCATGATTGGTTCCCTCAAAAAACCTGACCTTCGAAACCTTGCTCTGATTGGCCACTAGAATCCCTCAGATTTGCATATCCGGCACCTCATGATTGGTCCAAAAGCAACCAATCATAACCCACCGTTTACAACCAATCATAACCCACCTTTTACAATCCTTCATTCAACCAATCACGGCCCACCAGTGTGTATATAACCACGATGCCTGGCCTACAATAGCCAGACGACCAGAAAGACAATGAAGACGACACAGAAGACCAGGAAGATGACAACCCTGGTGAACCTGAAGAGCTGAAACACCGCACAGTCTCCAGACGACCCTGAAGACCCTGAAGAGTTGTAATACTACATCGTCTCTGGACGACCCTGAAGAGTTGTGACACCGCGTTGTCTCCGTGCTGCTCACAACAGACGATGCGACCCTAAAGAGTTGTAACACTGCGTCGTCTCCATGCTGTACCGTGCTGCCCACAATAAACAGATGACACTGAAAACACTGTGTCATCTCCATGCTGTGAAACTGCGCCGCTTGTCCCGGCTCTCACTCCTTCCTCAGTAAACCTGTTTGACTGTCCCCCCGGGTCAGGACATGTGGCGCCCAGGACACTTCTTCTTCCTCTTCTTCTTCTTCTCCTTCTTCTTCTTCTTCTTCTTTTTCTTCTTCTTCTTCTTTTTGCTACAGGATGCGTGTGCTTGCTAAAAGACAGAGAGAGACAGAGAGACAGAGAGCGAGACATCACCCCCTGGGGGGGTTATGGCCATGTCACAATCCTTTCTCCTCCATTTTCCTCTCGGGATCTCGGGCATGCATGCACATGCCCCTGGCATGAGTTTAAGCCACTGCGTCCGGGACTCGAACCATGGTCGACTACATGGGAGTCTAGCAATATAGCCATTATGCCAACTGCTGGTCCTGACAGCAAACTTTTAAGATTTTTGTCTTTATCACTAGTTTTAAGCAATTTGGTTATATCTTGGTAAATATTTCAACTTGTTTCATGTTCTTGAGCTCATGGAACTATTTGGATTTTGTGGGTATATAATTTTCATCAAATATGAGTAAATGTTTGGTCATTCTGTTTAAGTAGTCTTTCTGCTTCCACCTTCCCACTATATGTTATTCTCCTTCTGGGGCTCTGTTTACAAGTATGTTATGTTGCTTTTGTTATCAAACTGTTTACTGAATTCTGTTCATTTTATATCCAATATTTATCTTTTTTAATTAAAAATAGTTTTTATTGCTGTATTTAAATTCACTAAATCTTTTCTCTGTAGTATCTGATCTACTGTTAATCCTCTCCAGTATAATTGTTTGTACTTGTCATATTTAGAAGTTTCATTTGAATTATACTTCTTTTTTTAAAAAAATTTGCTATAGGACAAATGTGCTTGCGAGTGAGAGAGAGAACCACTTGGGGGGATGGACAATACCACAATCCCTTCTCCTCCCTTCCCGTTTGAGGATTTTGGGCAGGCATGCACATGTGCCTACCATGTTTCTCAAGTGTCTGGGTCTGGGACTGAGACTGCACAAACATCCAGTCACCCCAACTACCCTGCACAAACATCCAGTCACCCCAACTACCATGCCAGTGACTGGAGAGTTATATTTTCTATGTATCTCTTCATCATGGTTCTTTAACATATGGAATATATTTATAATGATCTTTTTTTTTTTTTTTTTTTTTTTTTTGGAGAGGTTTTTGCTACAGGGTGTGTGCTCTCGCCAGAAAGACAGAGACAGACAGAGAGACAGAAAGCGAGAAATCACCCCCAGAAGGGATGGCCACGTAGCAATCCCTTCTCCTCCATTCTCCTCTCGGGATCTTGGGCACGCATGCACACGCGCCCGGCGTGAGTTTAAGCTGCCAGGTCCGGGACTTGAACCGCAGTCGGCTACATGGGAGTCCAGCGAAATAGCCATTACGCTAACTGCTGATCCCATGATCTTTTTGTCTTTGTCTACTAATTCTATCATATGTGCCATTTGTATGCCTGTTTATATTGACTGATTTTTTTTTCTCCTCAGTATGGTTGTACTACCTCATTTATTTGCATACTGTAATTTCTTTGGATGCCAGATTTTGTAAATTTTACATGACCCAGTGCTGGACTTTTTTCTTTCTTTGTTTCGTATGTACTCCTATAAAGATCTTTTGACCTTTGTCCTGGGATCAAATAAGTGCACTTACTGGAGTGAGAGACAGAAAGTGAGAAGTCACCTCCCCAGGAGGGATGACCACGCTGCAACCCCTTCTCCTCCATTCTCCTCTCGGGTTCTTGGGCACACATGCACACACACCTGGCATAAGTTTTAAGCCACTAGGTCCAGGTCTCGAACCATGGTCGACTACGTGGGAGTCCAGCAATGTAACCGTTATGCCATCTGCTAGTCCCCAGGGCTTGCTTTTCACTGCTGTCAATTAGAACCAAAACAGCCTTTGGCTAGTGCTAATTCGACCCTCTACTATGGTAATATGCAATGTCTCATAGCTGTAAGGTTTTTTTATTCTGGGCGTTGGGACACAAACCATTCCTGCCCCTGTGTGATCTCCAAAGATTGTTCTTTCTCCTTTCTGTTGTTACTTTTTCAAGCCTCCAGTAGTTTCCTCTCGACTTTTGATCAGCACATACTGAAGACCTGAGGGGCCCCTCTGCATTTCTGTGGAGCTTTCTGAACCACTACACTACTTGCTGGTCCCAGAGCTGTCTTTCTATAAAGTTCTTCCCTCGCCGGTATTCTGTTTGCAAACTTTAACTTCAGTTCTGTCATTTTCAATTCTATTTCCTCAACTTAGGAACTCTACTGGACTCTATTTGGGTTTTCCCTCCCAAAACTACAGCCTGGATGCTGTAAACAGTCAGAAGGGACGTCGATAGGGTTCACCTCATTTGTTTGCCTTCTCTTTGAGAACACAGTCCTGAGTGTCCTCATGTTTAATGTCTTGAAACAAGGGTTGTTTTGCAGGGTATCTTGGTTAAGATAGGGGGATAAATTCAATTCCTGTTGTTCCATCATAGCTGAAAGCAGAAATCAGTTGATGTTTTCTGATCTTACTGAATGACCTTACTTACAATCTGACCTCTAGTAGTAAGGCAAACAGAGCTATACTTAGAGTAATGCATTCGGTCCATTATCCATTGTGTGTCAGTGACCCTTTGTATTATGTGCTGATGAAGAATTAGTCCTCTTTTGAAGGTTTTTAAAAATATATATTTTATTTTATTTTATTATTATTCAATATGACCAGAGAGAGACAGAGAGAGAGAGGGAGAGAGTGAGAAAGCAAGCCACCAGGTCCAGACTTGAACCACAGTTGGCCATGCAGGAGTCCAGCATCTCAACCACCACTCCACCTGCCAGCCCCTCTGGAAAGTTTTTTTTTTTTTTGGAGAGGTTTTTCGCTATAGGGCGTGTGCACTCGCCAGACAGACAGAGAGAGACAGAGAGACAGAAAGCGAGAAATCACCCCCCCAGAGGGGATGGTCACGCTGCAATCCCTTCTCCTCCATTCTCCTCTCGGGATCTTGGGCACGCACGCACACGCGCCCGGCGTGAGTTTTAAGCCACCGGGTCCGGCACGCAAACCACAGTCGACTACGTGGGAGTCCAGCGACATAGCCATTACACTAACTGCTAGTTCCCCCTCTGGAAAGTTTTAAAAGGCTATTTTCTTCCATTTTTCTTTCTTCCTGACTTTTTATTTGGAAAAATAGAAAGCTTATATAAAATTTTTTAAAAAATTGAACAATGAACATATATAAGTCCTTCATCAGATTCATCAATTATTAATTTTTTCCACATATGCTATATCTCTATTTTTGTACATTTCAACCAATTGGAAGTAAGTTCTGGACCTAAATATTCATCTTTCTCCCTAAAATAAGAAATTCTCTTCTATAGGGACCAGGAATTGGTGTAATGGCTATGCTGGACTCCCATGTAGTAGACCGTGGTTTGAGTCCCGGACCCAGTGGCTTAAATTCGCGCAGGGCACGTGTGCATGTAGGCTTAAGATCCCGAGAGGAGAATGGAGGAGAAGGGATTGCGGTGTGGTCATCCCCCGGGGGGTGATTTCTCGCTTTCTGTCTCTCTGTCTCTTTCTAGCGAGCGCACATGCCCTAAAAAAAAAAAAAAAAAAAAAAAAAAAAAAAAAAAAAAAAAAAAATTAAAAAAAATATTTCTTCCATAACCACAATAGAATTATCCTACTTATAAAATTTAATATAAATACAATTATGTAACTATAGCCAATGTTCAAATTTCTCCAGTTACCCCTTACAAATGATCTTTTCTGAGATTCTCAATCTAGTAAAGAATCAGTCATGGCATTTGGCAATTATGTCTCATTAACCTGTTTTTATCTAGAATCCCTGCTATGATCCGAATGTTTGTCATCCTCCCGAGTATATGTTGAAGACTTAAACCCCATGGTGAACTCTCATGAATCAAATTAGTAGCTTTATAACATAGGCCCAAAGGAGCTTGTTTGCCCTTCTACCATGTGGGGACACAGCTTGAAAACACCACCTATGAATCAGAAAGTGGGCCCTCAGCAGACACCAGGTCTGCTGGCACCTCGTCTTGGACTTCCCAGACTCCAGACTGTGAGAAAGAAATCTCTCGTTTGTAATCTGCCCAGTTTATGGTACAGGTATCTTGTTACAATAGCCAACAGACTAAACCCTCTTGCCTACTTTGTCTCTTGTAATGTTGACAGTTTTGAGGAGCTCAGATCTGCTATCTTGTTTAATTTAGATTTTTAAATCATTGTGATGGTGTTAGTAACTTTTATGGCAATTTGGGAAAAAGAAACCTCTCATTATTTTGGACTTACGTTCATCCTGTCACTTTGAAGACTCTGCTAAGTGGTGAATATGAATAAATCTCATTTTAAGAACGAATACACCCTCAAGTGTGCTATTATAGAATTTAGAAATAGAAAATATGTGATATTGCTCCCCCCCCCCCCCCCCCGGTGAAGAAAGAAGCAGTTGAAGCATTTTAGCTCTATTTTGTTTTGTTTGTCATTTCTGTCATTTCTGTTTCATGATCACAGGGTAACTTAAAAATACACTCACCATTCTTGTGAGGTTTTTTTTTGTTTTTGTTTTTGTTTTTTATAGCAAGTCAGTTCTTTCATCTGTTCAGCAGCTGAACTGGTTGTATACTTCCTTAAGTGAAACGAAAATAGAAAATGCTTTTCATTTTAGAACCCCAGAATATGCAAGACAGAATAAGCGCATTATTCTCCTAGTGAAAACTGCTTCGTTTTACTTCCGGAAATTTCAAAACGACCATCTGGTAGTCAGCCCTGTTTTTCCACCAGATGGCAATAACCCATAATGGGTGAGCAGGATGAATGGACGTACATAAGACGGAGCAGGATAGGAGCTTAAAAAGACTGTGCGCGGGCAATGGTTGCAATGGGGGAAATGATGAGTCTCCAGAGAAGAGGATAAATAATGGATTGCTAAATCTGGCAGGCTAGCAGCTAATGAGACCCATCATAAAAGGGTCACATCATTCTTCCTTGATTTATTAATGCCAAGTTTAAAAGCAAAGAACATTGTACCATTTATTTGTTTTCAAAGATACAAATTATAGAACAGCTGATGAGTTGTTGACACTCAAGGAGAATTCATCGGATTCAGTACTGAAAAGATACTGTATGCTCCTAACAGAAGTAAGGAACTCAGAGTATTTTAGAACAAAAGCTGGGAGGAGGAAGCAGGGAGCTGCTGCTGAAAGTGGCAGCCATTTCCCTGCTGTCCCCGTGCTTGATGAGGAGCCTGCTGAGACTTAGGCCACAGTCTGTCTCCTTGGGTTTGTGCAATACGCAAATCAGCCCCATGTGGTCCTAGTGCACGCAAATACTTCGCAGAGTGCTAGAGTTCAATTTATTGCGCAATTATTTCTTGACAGGTTTTATATAAAAGGACTTTCCCCCCCTTATTTAATATCTGTTGTTTTCTCTCGCTCTGGGTTCTTTTTATTTTAAGGACTAATTACCCCTCTGATAAATATTATGCTGGGTTTTTTTTTGTTTTGTTTTTGTTTTTGTTTTTGTTTTTTGAGAGGTTTTTGCTATAGGGCACATGCGCTCGCCAGACAGAGAAAGTGAGAAATCACCCCCCAGGGGGGATGGCCATGCCACAATCCCTTCTCCTCCATTCTCCTCTCCGGATCCTGGGCACATACGCACACATGCCTGGCGTGAGTTTAAGCCACTAGGTCTGGGACTCAAACTGTGGTCGGCTACATGGGAGTCTAGCGACCTAGCCATTACGCCAACTGCTGGTCCCCGCTGTTCTTTTTGAAGACTAAAGAGCACCAAATTTTATTATTATTATTATTATTATTATTATTATTTTGCCCTGTCCCTTTCTTTCTTTTTGAAAACTAACAGTGAGTGGACCAGCGATGGTGCAATGGTTGCATCAATGGACTCCTACATGACCGACCACGGTTCAAGTCCCAGACCTGGCAGGACTTGAATTTTCTTTGTTTTTGCAATTGCCTCAGAGTATGTGTATTTGTCACAGAAAGAGAGAGAGAAAGACAGAGAGAGAGAACTTCCCACCCCAGGCACGCATGGGGGTGTGCCCAAAATCCCAAGAGGATAATGGAGGAGAAGGGATTGCGGCATGGCCATCCCCACTGGGAGTTGTGGGTGATTTCTCACTTTCTGAATCTCTGTCTCTCTGGTGAGCACATGCTCCCTCTAGCATAAATATCTCTTTAAAAAAAATAACAGTGGGGCTAGCAGAAGGCGTAGTAGTTAAGTTGCTTGGACTCCCACACGAGGAGAGTAGAAGAGAAGGGAGGAGAATGGCAGACAAGAGATTGCGATGCGGCCATCCCCCCTGGGGGTGATTTCTCACTTTCCCTTTCACTGTTTCTGTCTCTCTCTCCAGTGAGCTCACGTATCCTAAGGCAAATATCTCCAAGAAAAAGAAAAAGAAAAGTAACCATATGATCACTCTTAACTAAATTTTAAAATTTTTTGCAGGGCTGGCAGGTAGCATGGTAGTTGAGGGTGCTGGACTCCCATATGGCCGACTGCTGTTCGAGTCCCAGACCTGGTGGCTTGCTTTCTCACTTTCTCTCTCTCTCTCTCTCTCACTCTGTCCCTCCTTGGTCAAATTAAAATAAATAAATCAAAAAAAAAATATTTTTTGAGAGGTTTTCGCTATAAGGGCACGTGTGCTCGCCAGACAGACAGAGAGAGACAGAGAGACAGAAAGCGAGAAATCACCCCCCAGGGGGAATGGTCATGCCGCAATCCCTTCTCCTCCATTCTCCTCTCGGGATCTTGGGCACGCACGCACACGCGCCCGGCGTGAGTTTTAAGCCACCGGGTCCGGGACGCGAACTGCGATCGACTACGTGGGAGTCCAGCGACATAGCCATTACGCTAACTGCTGGTTCCCAATAAATAAAATAATTTTTAAAATTTTTGCAGTTGCCTCAGAGTACGTGTATTTGTCACACACAGAGAGAAAGTACTTTCCTAATGAGGTGTAGTCATGCCACCATTCGTTTTCCTCCATTGCTCCTTCCTGTCAGGATTTTAGACACTTGCACACATGCACCAGTGTGTTTTACAGGCCACTCGGGCCACAAATCAAACTGTGTTCAGCCACGTGGATCAAAATTCTTCAACTGCTGAGCTACAGGGCAGGCTTATTCTTAATTATCATTATTACTATTTTAATGCTGACTTGTTAAAGATTAAAATGTTAGAGTTTATCTTTTTTTTAGAGAGAGAGATTTTTGTTGTAGGGCATGTGTGCTCACCAGAGAAACAGACAAAGTGAGAAGTCACCCCCGGGGGTATAGCCATGCCGCAATCCCTTCTCCATTCTCTTAGGATCTTGGGCACACACGCACATGTGCCTGGTGTGAGTTTAAGCCACCGGGTCCAGGACTTGAATTACAGTTGCCTACATGGGAGTCCAGCGACGTAACCTTTACACCATCTGTTGGTCCCAGAATGTTAGAGCTCAAAGCCAAGATGATCTAAACAAGGCTGGCTCCATGGTGTGTCGTAATGCACTGCTATGGGAAGCTGGATTCCACATGGTGGTCGTGGTTCGAATCCCCAGCCCAGTTAGCCTGCAACACGTCAGGCACGCGTGTGAATGTCCCGAATCCAACCATGGAGAACTGGCGGAAGTGGCTCTCCGTGTGACCAGATCCCGTGGAGAGTGTTCATCTTTCTCTCTCTCTTTTTCTCACTTTCTCTCTGTCATATGTGTGCACATGGGCTCTATCACCAGTAAAGAAAATAATGGAAAAGAGACTCTAAATAAAATAGTTTGTTGGGGCATATTTTTAAAAATTTATGGGCCAGCCAGGCAGCGTATGGTTAAGGTGGCTCACATGGCCCACTGTGTGGCTTGAGTCTCAGACCCAGCGGCTTGTGAAACACGCCAGGTGTGTGTACATGTGTGCCCAAAATCACAAAAAGAGAATGGAGGAGAAGGAGTTGTCACATGGCCATTCTGCCCGGTAGGGGTGATTTTTTCACTTTCCCTCTCTCTCTCTCTCTTTCTCACTCTTCAGCAAGCGCACATGTCCTATAGCAAAATAAAAAATAAAAAAAACTTCTAAGGAAACAGGAACATTTCCTCTTGTTTTGGGAATGTCAATCTAAAAAGAAGATTGAGACATAAGAAGTGGAAAAAAGTGATGTACAGCTTAGAATGAGTTGCCCGAGTAACAGATTCTTGGTTGCCTGAAATGAGCTCTCCAAAATGGTGGCAAGAAGGCTGTTTTATATATTTTTAATAATTATTTTATTTTATTCATTCATTCATTTATTTTTTATTTTAATTAATTAATTAATTAATTTTCACATGAATTTTGCTGTCAGAGAAAGAGAGAGAGAGAAAGAGAGAGAGCGAGTGAGTGCAAGCTGCCAGGTTTGGGACTTGAACTGTGGTCGGCCATGTGGGAATTCCAGTGCCTTAACCACCATGCCACCTGCTGGCCCCATTATTTAATCAGTCATTTATTTTTAATTTGACCAGAGAGAGAGACACAGAGAGAGTGAGAGAGAGAGGGAAAGTGAGAAAGCAAGCCTCCAGTTCTGCGACTCAAATTGTGGTCAGCCATGTGGGAGTGTCCAGCGCCTTAACCACCATGCCACCTGCTGGTCCCAAGAAGACTGGTTTATATAGTAAAGACAGTGCAAAAGGAGGGGTGGCCACCCAGCTTAGCCTGCTACACGCTGGGCACATCCACGAGTGCCCAAGATCTGGTAGGCTGGAGGGCTGGAGGACGTGGGTCACAGCAGGACCAGACTGTGGAGGTGCGCATCTCTTCCTTATGCTCACAGGTGCACACACACACTGTGATGAATCAAGAAGAAAGAGTGGAGGTTAAAGTTCTTGTCAAGAGTTTACATTGGTCCTGGGCTGTCCCTGTAGCCTAGTGGTTTAGAGAGTTGAATCCTACATGGTCTGCTGCAGTTCAAATCCTTCTAGTGGCTTGAAAAAACACACCAGGTGGGGACCAGCAGGTGGCGTGGTGGTTGGGGCACTGGACACTCCCACATGGTCGACTGTGGTTCAAATACTGGACTTGGTGGCTTGCTTTCTCACTTTCCCTCTTTCTCTATGTGTGTATCTTTCTCTGGTCAAGTTAAAAAAAAAAATGAATGAATAAATAAAATTAAATAAATAATGATTTAAAAAAAAGAAAAAGAAAAAGAAAAACACACCAGGTGTGTGTGTGTGTGTGTGTGTGTGTGTGTGTGCATACTCCAAATCCCAACAGTAAGGAGACATGGAGAAGGTATTGCAGCATTACTATGCCCCATCGGTGGGGGTAGGGTGGGCGGTCTTTCTCAATCTTCAGTTTCTCTAGTTCTCTCTGGTGAGTACACATACTCTTTGACAAAGAAAAAAGTTGGTTTATTAACAATAATGCAGACACCTGCTTGGCTATACCGTCCTCTTCACATCATGAACTAGAGAACACTGGGAAGGGTGGGGTCATTGCAAAGCTATAATCCTTCATAACGGCACTGTTTGTTGCTATTTTTTTCCTTTTTTTAAAGAGGTTTTTGCTATAGGGCGCGTGCGCTCGCCAGAGAGACAGAGACAGAGAGACGGAAAGCAAGAAATTACCCCCCAAGGGGGAATGGCCACACCGCAGTCCCTTCTCCTCCATTCTCCTCTTGGGATCTTGGGCACACACGCACATGCGCACGGCATGAGTTTAACCCACCAGGTCTGGGACTCGAACCATGGTTGACTACATGGGAGTCCAGCGACATAACCATTACACTAACTGCTGGTCCCTGTTGCTATTGTTTTTAGTTTTGTTATATATGCATTTGCTTCTGGAGAAAAAGACAGAAAAAGAAAGCCAAGGGGCAGGAAGTGAGAAAGAACCCCCCATGGGGTATGGTCATGTCACAATCTTTTCTCCTCCACTCTCCTCTCCAGATTGTGGACATGCATGCACATGCATCCAGTGTGCTTTCCAAGCTGCCGGGTCTGCGATTCAAACAGTGGATCAGACCATGTGAGATCCCACTGCCTTAACCACCACGCCACCTGGCTAGCCCCACAGTTTGTTTATTGTAGACTAAAATATGCCTTTTGGACAATAACCCTGATGAGTGTGAAGCATAACCAAAATCTTAGGATCACACTGTATTTGCACCTTTAAAATTTTTTTTAAAGAATTATTTTATTTAATTTTATTCATTGTCATTATTTTATTTTATTGACGTTGACCTGAGGGAGACAGAGAGAAGGAGAAGGAAAGTGAGAAAACGAACTGCCAGGTCTAGGACTTGAACCATGGTCAGTTATATGAGACTCCAGCTGCCTTAACAACCACACCACCTGCCAGCCCCTACATCTTTACAATTTAAATAGACTGGCATGGTGGTTAAGGCTCTGAACTCCCACAAGGATGACAGAGTTCAAGTCCAGGACCTGGCAGCTTGCTTTCTCATTACCCCACCCCCCTGCTCTCCTCCCCAGCAGCACATGTACCCCCTGTAGCAAATTTAAAAATAATAATGACAAATGAAATTAATTAAAAAAATTAAACAAAACAAAATTTAAATAGACCTTGCATTCTCCAGACTGCTCTGAAATGCTTTTCTTTCTCAGTAAGTAGATCAATTATTAGTTTAATACAGGTAAAGATGTATACAACATAGACAAAGACCACAATGACAAGAGATGAGATCTAAGGAATTCAGTTTTTCTTTTAGACCTGCGGTTCCCAAACTTTAAGCACCAGGGATGATTTTGTGGAAGCGTTTTTTCCACAGATGGGGGGCAGGTGGGGGGTTTGTGGGAATGGTTTGTGAGCACACCCACATGCACAGTCATGCACAGTTTACAGTAGGATCTATGCTCCCGTGAGAATGTATTGTAATGCCCCTGCTGATCTGACAGGAGGCGGAGCTCAGGTAGTGATACGGGCAATGGGGAGCGGCTGTAACTACAGATGGAGTGTCGCAGCTCACCTCCTGCTGTCCAGCCCAGTTCCTAACAGGCCATGGACTGGTCCCCCAGGCTGAGGACCCCAGCTTTAGACAATACTTTTCAAGGGAACTATAATGAAAGTGTTTAAGTTTTTATCTGTTTCTTTTTTTCTTTCCTCTTTTCTATTAATAAATAAATAAATAAATAACTGTCCCTCATTATAAATGTTCTGGGTCAGCTGGTGACACGGTAGTTTAAGGCAGCTGAATTGTAGATGACAACAGCATTGTTTGGGTCCTAGACCTGGTGGCTTAAAAAACATTCTGGGGGGGACCAGCAGATGGCATAATGGTTATGTCGCTGGACTCCCAAATGGTGACCACAGTTGGAGTCCCAGACCCGGCAGCTTGAAACTCATTCCACGTACATGTGTGTGTGTGTGCCCACAATCCTGAGAGGAGAATGGAGGAGAAGGGATTGTGGTGTGGCAATCTCCCTGGGGGGGTGATTTCTCTCTTTCTGTCTCTTTGTTTGTCCAGTGAGCACATGTGGCCTATAGCAAAAAATCTCTCTCATAAAAAAACAACAAAAACAAAAAACAAAAAACAAACAAACAAATAAACAAAAAAACACTCTGGGTTCATGTGCGTGCATGCTCAAAATCCTAAAAGGAAAATGAAGGTGAAGGGATTGCAGCGTGGCCATCCCCCTTGGGGATGCTTTCTCACTTTCCCCTTTCTCTGTCTTTCTCCGAGTGCACCCACTCTCTAGCAAATTAAATAAATAACTGTCTTGAGTGATCAATGTTAAAATAAGGAAAAGTAAAAAAGAAGAGTTACCAATCTGAAGAAAACTACTAGTAGCATTTTAGTATATTTTTCTTCTACTTTTATTCCCCTAAAAAGTGTGTTTTTACTGTTTTGTTTTTTTTGTTTTAAGGTTTTTGCTAGAGGGTGTTTGTGCTCATTAGAGAGAGAAAGTGAGAAGGAAAGTGAAAAATCACCCCTTTGTGGGGGGATGGCCATGCTGCAATTCCTTCTCTATTCTCCTCCTGGGATTTTGGGCACCCATGCACATGCACCTGGCATGATTCTCAAACTGCCAGGTCTAGGACTCAAACTGTGGTCGGCCATGTGGGAGTTCAGTGCCTTAAACACCGTGCCACCTGCTGGCCCCTTTTTTTCATGTTTTAAGAACACTTCTTTACTTTCATGATGCATGATTTTTCTTACCTCATTTCTCACACTACATGACGTATTTTCCTATAGTATTAGACTTAATACTATACTACAGATGTAATACAACGTAACCATTACGCCAACTGCTGGTCTCAAGAAAACATCCTTTAGGGACCAGCAGTTAGCGTAATGGCTATGTCACTGGACCTCCCATGTAGTCGACTGTGGTTCGAGTCCCAGACCTGGTGGCTTAAACTCACGCCGGGTGCATGTGTGTGCGTGCCCAAGATCCCGAGAGGAGAATAGAGGAGAAGGGGATTGTGGTGTGGCCATCTCCCC
The DNA here is from genome assembly GCA_026018925.1 of Tupaia tana. Classification (NCBI taxonomy): domain Eukaryota; kingdom Metazoa; phylum Chordata; class Mammalia; order Scandentia; family Tupaiidae; genus Tupaia; species Tupaia tana. The sequence continues at coordinate 7,206,528 of JAKSZU010000016.1, forward strand.
CTGGGGGGTGATTTCTCACTTTCTGTCTCTCTGTCTCTCTCTCTCTGTCTGGCGAGCACACGTACCCTATAGCAAAAACCTCTCCAAAAAAAAAGAGAGAAAACATCCTTTAGTGGGGATGGCCGTGCTGCAATCTTGTTTCCATTTTTCCCTCCTTTCAGGATTTTAAGCATATGTGTGTGTGCGCACGCACACACACACACACACACACACACACACACACACTATGTGTATTTCTCAAGCTGCTGAGTCCAGGACTAGAACCATGTGGTCAGCCATATGGGATCCAGCCATCTTAACCACCATGCCACGGGCCAATCCCACTTCCTTTTAAAAATACTTACTGCATTTCTCCCGTAAGTGATAAAGATGGGGGGGGGGTAAGGAGAGCCCCTAACAGGGTCCTGACACCAGGATCCACCCCCAGCCTCAGTCAGCCCTGAGCGTGGGCACGCGTAGCCCAATGTACTCAAGGAGGTCTTGGGATGTGAACTGGTGACCTTGCCGTATGGGCCAGCCTTGGCAGAGTGCCGTATTTTACTACTGGGCCATCGCCTGGCTCTCACATTATTTTGGTAGGATGAGCCATATTTTCACATATTCTGGGACATTTATTTCGTTTCTCCTTTTGCTATCACAAATAGCACTGCAATGAATGCTTTGGTGTATACAAAACAGTCTCCATATTTAGACTGGCTTAGAATAGATTCCCAAGGGTAAAATTACTAGTTCGAAAAGCATGAAAAATTGTAACGCTTTGTGATTTGTATCGCTGCCCGTGTTCTTCCCAGCAGAGCCAGCCGGTCTCCACTGCCACGCAGCGCGCAAGGCTTCTGACACTGCCCTGTTATCACAAAACACAGCCCACCAGGCACCTTGGGAAACGGCGCTCATTAGCACTTTAATTTGCATGTCTTTGATTAGTAGTGAAACGGAACCTTTTTTCCACTGTGTTAAACAACTGAATTTCCTCTCTTGTAAATTGTCTACTCTGTCCTTTGTCTGTTCATCTCTTGGGGTCTATGTTACCCCTGTTTACACAGACAACTAACAAGCGCTGCCCGCAGAAAGGCCTTCTGTCCGGAGCACCCGAGGAATTCTCTGGCTTTTAAGTTATTCCAGACACAGCTCGCCCGCAGCGGCGCAGGGCAACCGCGCAGCAGGAGCAGGAGCCACCGTCTTCCCTCCGCGCACAAGTGAAATAAAAGTTCATGTGAGTGTGGGAAATGCCTTTGCTCCCTTACCTCGCCCGGGACTTATTTCCGACAGCTCATCGTGTATTATATAACACGGCCTGAGTCACCCGGAGCGGGGTTCCACAGATGGCTGCCATTCCAGCCTTTTACGATGCGTTCATTGGCTGTGCTTTTCATGTCATTTCGCTTGAGAGACTGTCCTCCTTTATTCTGTAGCCACTTCCTGGAAGGTTGGCCCTTCGTGTTTATTCTTCTCCTGGATACAGCTAGAGCGAGCACAAGGGCATGTAAATACAGCCTGGCTTTGAAGCGAAGGTGGCTCCGCTGAACTATGCCTCCCTCGGAGCTCTCGGACCCCGACGGAAATACGCTCCCACCTCGGGGGCAGCGCTGGAGCCCAGCAAGCCGCGCTCCAGGCCTGAATACGACTCTAGACCGCCTTGGTTACGTTTGCTCAGTTAGAGGCCCTTCCTGAATATCCCTATCTGAAAAATAGGGATAATATTTTATAATATTTATATATGGATATTTATATCTATATGTGTGTGTATATATAGCTCTATATATTTTTTGGCCTTAGGGCGCTGGCACCCACAGCAGAACGAGAAATCCTCCCCCATGGCCAGGCCCCAGTCCCTTCTCCTCGGTGCCCCTCCGGGGATCTTGGGCCCGCACTCACATGCCAGTGCTGAGGGTTTTAAGCCATGGTTCCCAGACTAGAACCGTGGTTGGCCATGTGGAAGTCAAGGGACATAGGGACATAACCACTTCGCCACCTGCTGGCCCCAATCGTGCCTCTTCTTATCCAAGGGATAGTTTAAAGATTACATTATAAGAGAAATAAAATTTTTAAAGATTTATTGTATTTAATTAATTATTATTATTATTTTAAATTTGCTATAGGGCACGTGTGCTCACCAGAGAGAGACACAGAGAAAGAGACAGTGAAAAAGCAGGCGGCCAGGTCACAAAGAAAATCAGGCACACTGAGACCGAATAGAATCTTAGAATTATCGAGGCTAACTTTCTCATTCGGCAGAGGAAACTGAAGCCATGAGATGTGACAAGATGAAGCGGCTAATTAATGACAGAGCAAGAATGCTTACCTAGGAGTCCTGACTCCCCTTAAGAAATCTTTGCATGAGGGACCAGCAGTTAGCATAATGGCTATGTTGCTGGACTCCCATGTAGTCGACCGTCGACCATGGTTTGAGTCCCAGACCTGGTGGCTTAAACTCATGCCGGGCGCGTGTGCGTGCCCAAGATCCCAAAAGGAGAATGGAGGAGAAGGGATTGTGGCGTGGCCATCCCACCCAGGGGGTGATTTCTCGCTTTCTGTCTCTCTGTCTCTCTCTGTCTTTCTGGTGAGCGCACACGCCCTATAGCAAAAAACTCTCCAAAAAAAAGAAAAAAGAAATCTTTGCATGGGACCAACAGATGGCATAATAGTTACATTGCTGGACTCCTACATGCCCAATTGCGGTTCAAGTCTTGGACCTGGAGGCTTGAAACTCATGCTGGGCACATGTGTGTGTGTGCACAAAATCCCAAAAGGAGAATGGAGGAGAAGGGATTGCTGCCATCCCCCCCAGCGGGTGATTTCTCGCTTTCTTTCTCTCTGTCTCTCCGGTGAGCACACGCGCTCTATAGCAAAAATCTCTCTTAAAAAAAGAAAAAAGTCCTTAGACTACCTCTTTTCTCTAACGGGGGGACAGAACATTACCAAGCACCATCAAATAAAGAATTCCATCTCATTTCCTTCTCATTTTATTTTTTAAAAAAGTTTATTTACTTCTTCCATGAGAAAGGGAGAGAGAGAGAGAGAGAGAGAGAGAGAGAGAGAGAGAGAGAGAGGGGCTCTTCCAACAGGCTCTCGAGGCCACAGCTGACCCCAGCCTCAGCCAGCCTTGGGCCACGGACACATGCCTGGAATACGCACGGGGTCTCCGGATGAGACCTTGGAACTTTCCCCTGTGGGCCAGCCTTACAGATCATCCCACTTACCACTGCACCACCACTGGCCTCTTCTTATCCTCTTTAATAGAAATGGTTTTTGGCGTCCCCCCACCTTTATTCTGCATTCATAGCAAAAATTACCATTTTGAATAGGCTATTAGATATATATGTATGTATACATACATACATATATATATATAAAGCTTTCTGACAGCAGAATGTGAACTGATGTAAGCTAAAACATTACTATAGGTAGACCAGCAGGTGGCATGGTGATTAAGGTGCTGAACTCCCACGTGGCCAACCACAGTTTGAGTCCTGGACCTGGCCACATGCTTTCTCTCTCTCTCTTGTCAAATTGAATAATAACAATAATAAACACAATCAAATAAATAATTCTTTTAAAATTTCATTTACTATTATCATTATTATTTGCTTAATTTGACCAGAGAGAGGCAGAGAGAGAAATAGGGAAAATAGGAAAGCAAGCTTACAGGTCTAGGACTCAAACCATGGTCGGCCATGTGGAAGACCAGCACCCTAACCACCATGCCACCTGCCAGCCCCTAAATGAGTAATTCTTTAAAATAAACATAAAGAAAAGAAACAAGCTTCAAAGAACAGATTTTAATCAAACTGAAGCCACTTTGCAGAGCCATGCTTGCAAGGCAGTACCATTCTCTGTCAGTCAGTGTAGTCCTGCAAACACACACACAGGAGAGCAAAGGTCACAAAATGAAGTGGAACCAGTTTGACAGAGAGTATGCAATCTCACTTCAACAGACTGATGAATGTGAAAAGAAATAAATTTGTTAGCCCCAAAGAGAAGGGCTCTGGAATCTTTGTGACTCAAGCAGCTCACACGAGAGGCTCCTTCAGTGATCCATACAGTGAACGTGTGTAGACCTCGCTGCAGAAATGATGTGCATTGCAATGAGGAAGTCTGGTATCAACACAGCAGAGCATCTTATTCACTGAAGACTGGGAAACAGAGTGCAAGTTGGTTTATTTCTGGGACGCTATGGGAAACCATTGGTAGATATTTTCAAATAGTTAAGAGTTCAAAATATAATGATGGCGCCAGCTGGTGCGTGCCCAAAATCCTGAAAGGAGACATGGGAGGAGGGGACTGCTGCGTGGTCATCCCTCCTGCAGAGGTGCTTTCTCACTTTCTCTCAGCCATGTGGGAGTCCAGTGCTTTAACCACTATGCCACCCGCCAGCCCTTCAACCTAAGTGTAATATATATTAAAATATGCAAAATTCTCTTTCACTCTACACATACATACAATAATAAGAAAGAATTAATCAAACAGAAAAAAAGGATTAAAAAGTTCTACATGAGGCCAGCAGGTGTCATGGAGGTTAAGATGGATGGATCCCACCTGGCTGACTCCACAGTTTGAGTTCTGGACCTGACAGCTTGAAAAACAAGCTGGGTGCATGTGCATAGTGCCCAAAATCCTGTAGGAAGAATGGAAGAGAAGGGACTGAAGCATGGCTATCTCCCCAGGAGGTGCCTTCTCACCTTCTCTCTGTCTTTTTCCAGTGAGCACACACACCCTATAGCAAACTAAAAAAGAAAAAATTTGATATGGCAAGAAATGTACTCACCAGAGAAAGAGACCGAGAGACACAGAGAGAAATAGAGATAGCACCTCCCTTGAGGGATGGTCACCTTGCAATCCCTCCTCCTCTTCTCCCTCTTGGGATTTTGAACTTGGATGCACACACACCCAGCACGTTTTCCAAGCAGCTGGGTCTGAGACTCAAATCATGCAATAGGCCACGTGGAATCCAGCCGCCTTAACCACCATGCCACTGACTGGCCCTCTGGGACCCATATTATTTGCCTGTTTTTATTGCTATGATTAAAATAAACCTTTCACATTTGGCACATTGTAGGCACTCAACAGAGGGGATGGCAGGTGGCATGGTGGCTTAGGGCACTGGACTCCCACATGGCCAACCATGATTTGAGTCCCAGACCTACGGGCTTGCTTTCTCACTTTTTCTCTTCCTCTGTCCCTCTCTGGTCAAATTAAAATAAATAATTAATAAGTAAAACTAAGCATAATAATTCTTTGGGGAAAAAAAAAAGAGTTCACTTTGATCTCACAAATCTTATAGAATATGGGAACTCTGGGGCCGGCAGGTGGCATGTTGATTAGGGCAGCTGGATCTCCACTGACCGTGGTTTGAGTCCTGGACCTGGCAGCTTGCTTTCTCACTTTCTCTCTAGCTCTCTCTGGCCTATTAAATAATAATAATAATGGCAATGGATAAAATTAGATGAAGTAATTAAAAAAAAAAGCATATGAGAACTCTACCATAACTCTAGGTTTGAATTTGGTAGCCCTGAAAATTCTATATTCTGTGATGTTACTCCAGAAAATAAGGACTAAAAATAACTCATTTTTAGCTATTAATTTCAATATCTTCTCTTAACTAATCTTCAAAGAAAACCAGTAAGACAGTAAAAAGTACTGTTCAGAAGTTTTGCTTTCTCACGGGCCTTGTAGATCAAAGATGAAAATGAAGATTATGCTGTGATTTGCTTAAAGGACAGAAAGAAGAGGAATAAAAACTCCGCATTGGGCAGAGTGAAAATGGGTCTCACAATCAGGGAATATAGACATTCACGGATATGGAACGAAGACAGCAGCTGGCTCTGGCGGCGATCATCCTGGATCCCACAGGGGCTACATTTGATATCTAGTATCTTGGTGCTGTCAGCACGCAGACTGCAAGCTCTGGCCCTTCCCTGACTCACAGGGACAGCAGCGTGCCGCCCGCTGAGTCATCCTCTTCACTTCCTGGGGTGCCTGGGTGTTCCAAGTCATTCAGGAGGATTGTATTATGGTTGTCATGGCAGCTTTCTAAATGCTGTCATGATCATGTCAACAGATGTAGTACAGTGTTCCCTGAAAGTTGAGTCTTCTTCCTTCCAAGATCGCAATAATTTGAATGACTGAAGTGCTTCAATAACTATGCAAAGTTGATCTAAAGAACTGGTGAAATCCCATTTTTCTTACCAACCTAGGCTGCCAGATTAAGGTACAACTCAGGCTGGCTCCATAGTGGTTAAGCAATGTGTGTAGGGGGACCAGCAGATGGCGTAATGGTTATGTCACTGGATTCTCACATAGTCAACCATGGTTCGAGCCCAGACCTGGCGTCTTAAACTCATGTGTGTGCATGTGTGTCCAAGATCCCGAGAGGAGAATGGAGGGGAAGGGATTATGGCATGGCCACCCCCCCTGGGGGGGTGATCTCTCATTTTCTGTCTCTTCTCTGTCTGTCTCTGTCTTTCCGGTGAGCGCAAGCGCCCCATAGCAAAAACCTCTCAAGAAAAAAAAAGACCAGCGTGTGTGGGGAGCCGGATCCCACATGGCTAATTGTGGTTCAAATCCAGGCCCCAGTGGCTGGAAATATTGAAATATGTCAAGTGCATGTACACTGCATGCCCAAAATCTTGATGGGCTAGAAAAGAGGGATTTCAGTGAGTGTTCTGGCAATAATAAATTTTAAAAGATACAGCACATTTCTCCCTCTTTTTAATAATTTGGTGTTCAGCACATATGCTAAAGAGAGGGAAAGTGAGAAAGCACCTCCCGGGGGAAGCCTAAACCCTTCTCCTCTTGGGATTTTGGGCACACACGTACAAGCCCCTGGGGTGTTGTTTAAAGTACCGGGTCTAGGACTCGAATCTGTGCAGCCTGCAATGTAGGATCCATCACCTTAACCACTAGGCCCTCATCTGGGCCACAGCTCATCTATTTATATCAAATGTATTCCTTCCACTGAATGACAATTGAAATCTGACGTTTGCCATGTTTTTAGAAATTAAAATGCACAGTTTCAAAGTTGAAATAAAAATAAATGTTTGAAGGGCTGGCAAATGGCATGATGGCTAAGGTGCTGGACTCCCACATGGCTGACCACAGTGTGAGTGTGAGACCTGTGGGCTTGCTTTCTCCCTTTCTCTCTCTCTCTAGTCAAATTAAATAGTCATAATAATAATGATGATGAATAAAATTAAATAATTCCTTAAAAACAGAAATGTATGAAAGCGATGGAAACTTGAAATTGAGGAAACAAAACTGCATTCCTTAAGCATTAGCCAGCACTCGGGTCCGGGCTGGTCTGTGTGTGCCAGTGTTAACGCAGACTAGGGGCCTGCCCGTGGTCCTGTTTCTCTCCTCCCTCTTCCAATGGGGCAGACAGGCAGAAGAGAGGCTCAGCAAGCCTGCACTTTCACTCTTTTTTTTTTTTTTTGCTATAGGGCACGTGCACACCCCAGGCAGAGAGAGAGAGACAGAAAGCGAGAAATCACCCCCCGGGGGGATGGCCATACCGCAATCCCTTCTCCTCCGTTCTCCTCTCTGGATCTTGGATTTTAAGCCATGGGGTCCGGGATGCTAACCACGGTCGGCTACATGGGAGTCCAGCGACATAGCCATTACGCTAACTGCTGGTCCCTGCACTTTCATTCTTAAAAATCTCACTGTCAGGAGGTTTACGGTACCTTTTAAGAAGATGATCTAAAGCCCCAGGACTAAAGGAAACGTAGTCATCACAGTGAACAATGCAGGGCCCATGGCCTGGTAGTTTAGGGAGGCGATCCCACGAGGCCTGCAGCAGTCAACTCCTGGCCCCAGAGGCCTGAAAACTACTGAATGTGTGTGCGAGAAATCCGGACAGGATGGAGAAATGGAGGGGATGGGATGGCAGTGAGACCATGCCTCCACACCCCTCCCTCACCCTCTGTCTTTGTGGCTTATACACACACCATGCTCATCAGGAAACATTCAGTTCCCTCTAGGAATACTGAAATACTGTTTGTGACTTCTGGTGTTTTCTAACGGGGGCAAATCTTTCAAACCTTTCGTTTTGTTTTGTTTTGCCTTCGGGCTTGTGCACTCTTAGAGAGAGAAAGTGAGAAATCACCTCCCTGGGGGCATGGCCACAGAGCAATCCCTTCTCCTCCATTCTCTTTTCAGGATTTTGGGCAAGTACACACACGTGCCAAATATATTTTTCAAGCTGCTGGTCTGGGACGCAAACCACACAGTCAGCCACGTGGGACCCAGCTGCCGTAGCCCCCACACCACCAGCTGGCCCCCGTGGCTGATTTATGCAGTGTTTTTCTCAGCTCATTTCACCTCAGGTCGTTGACTGTTACTTTTTTGCCAGGTGTTTCTTGGAATCCTTTGAGTTTTAGTTGCACAAAAAATAGATAAAGACCTGTTAGGCTTCCAGACCGCTCCTGGGTAGGAATACAGGTTACCAAATGTGTCCTCAGGGTTCTTCTGGGAAAACGTCCACTGGAATGAATGCGCTGTAGTGACAGACTCTTCACAGAGGTGCGGGCGGCGGCGGGTGGGAGGCAACAGGGGACGGTGAGACTCACAAGGTGGGCTGAGAGCCACTTCCACCCCAGGCCACCAGGTGGAAGAGGAAAGGACCCTGTTACAGAGCCTGGAGGGAGCAGGGCTGACAATGAGGGAGGTGGTGGAAGAAAGCAGCCACTTCCAGAACGCAGGTGGGGCAGGGCGTGGACGGTAATAAATACCTCAAGTCTGTCTCTCCTTTCGGTCTCTGTCCTTTCTCAGTCCTTCTGGATCAGACTGAAAGCCACAGAGCTGGGAAGCCCGGGTGGTCCAGTCCCTAGGGATTAGCCTCCAGGGCCTAGGGCCGAAGGAACGGAGAAGGGATCTTAGGGTGACACTAGGCAGACACAGAGTCACCAGCCTACCGAACTCATCAGAGTCTGGGCTCAAGTAAAAGTTTTGAGCATGAAATCGCGACTGCCTGAGCACCAACCTCTGCAACGCTGACCTTGTTTTGTTTCCTATTTTTTACTTCTCAGCTGTGTGGATAGTCTATAATGCCATATACTTGACTCGCTGATCTGACTTATAGTTTTGTATCTATATATCATATTAGCACATTTGGATTTATACCAGGAAATGACAAGATTATACTTTATGAAGCAATAAATAATGACCGTTTGTTTTTAATATTCTAATTTTTTTTTTATTTAAAAAAATTCTTGGGGACATGCTGATGGTGTGATGATTATGTTGCTGGACTCCCACATGGCCGACCACAGTTCGAGTTCCGGACCCAATGGCTTGAAACTCACTCACGCTGTGTGTGTATGTGTATGCATGCATGCCCAAAATCCCAAAAGGAGAATAGAGGAGAAAGGATTGCAGCATGGCCATCCCCCTGGGGGGTGGTTTCTCTTTTTCTGTCTCTGTCTCTTTGGCAAGAACACACACCCTATAGCAAAACTCTTTCTAAAAAAAAAAAAAATTTTTTTTTTTACAGGTTTTTCCATAGGGCACATGTGCTCACTGGAAAGAGACGGTGAGAGGGAAAGTGAGTATCACACCCTAGGAGGGATGGCCACACTCAACCCGTTCTCCTCCATTCTCTTCTTGGGATTTTGGGCACACACATGCAGTATGATTTTCAAGCTCCTGGGTCCAGAGTTTGAAGTGTGACCAGCCATCTGGGAGTCCAGGAGCAAGTAATGTAAATCTCACACGTGCAACTGAAAGTGGTGTAGGCTGGAACCAGCAGGCAGCATGGAGGTTAAGGCAGCGGATCCCATGTGGCCAACTGCATGGTTCCAGTCCTGGACGCGGTGGCTTTAAAGCCATGGCCCGTGCACGTGTGTGTGTGCCCAAAATCCTGAGAGAGAATGGACGTGGAATTGTGGTGTAGCCATCCCTCCTGGGGGGATGATTTCTTACCTTCTCTCTCAACTTACAGCTGCTAAGTTTTATTTGGAAATAGAAAAGAGGTTGTTTCCTCTGTTCCCAGACTTCATCAGGGGGGGCTAAGCTGCACAGTGGCTTGATCACCCACCTCGCGTCGACCGCCTCCTTCCCTTTCACTCACACCCGTCACTGGTGATTTCTTCACCTCTAGGATAAACTTACTGCTTTCTAAAGTTCGTCGCAAGGTCGACCGGTTTCTGGAAGAATCCAAACTAAGATGTGTGTGTGTGTGTATGTGTATGTAGGGATGCTGGGAAAGTCCTGACACATTTTTGCATAGAAAACACATGATAACTTTCCTGACAACCTAATATATACACTAGGTTGTCAGAAACACCAGGACACTTTTTTGCATAGAAAAATACATCATGATGTTTCTGAGGTATATATGTATATTTTAAAGAACTGTTTATTTAATTTTATTCGTTATTATTCTTCGATTTGACCAGGGAGACCTGCACAGGGAAAGAGAGAGGGAGAGAAAGCAAGCTGCCAGGTCTGGGACTCCAACTGTGTCCAGCCATGTGGCAGTGCCCCAATCACCATGCCACCTGCCAGCCCCCTGGTGTGAGTCTTAAGCCACTGAGTCTGGGACTCAAACCGTGGTTGACTACATGGGAGTCCAGCAACGTAACCATTACGCCATCTGCTGGTCCTCTACTCAATATATTTAAACTCACTGGGGGGCAGGGGTAGAGGTGAGGAATCACCCCTCAGGGGGAATGACCATGCTGTAATCCCTTCTCTTCCATTCTCCTCTCAGGATTTTGAGCATGTGTCCAGCGTGATTTTCAAGCCACTGGGTCCAGGACTCAAACTATGTAGTCAGTCATGTGGGATCCATCCGCCTGAACTACCATGTCACTAGCTGACCCAGAAAGATGTATTTTTTTTTTCTTTTTGAGAAGTTTTTGCTATAAGGCATATGTGCTTGCCAGAGAGACAGAGATAGAGACAGAAAGTGAGAAATCACCTCCCCCCCCAGGGGGGTTGGCCACGCCGCAATCCCTTCTCCTCCCAGGATCTTGGGGACGCATGCACAGGCACCCAGCTTTGAATTTAAGCCAACAAGTCTGGAACTCAAAACGCAGTCGACTACATGAGAGTCCAGCGACACAGCCATTACGCCAACTGCTGGTCCCGAAAGGTGTATTTTTGTCTCTTTCCTGTATAAATCTATAAAGGTCTATCTTCCACTATTTTATAACAAATTATTCTTTTTTAAAAATAATTATTTAGTGTTTTTTTTTTTTTTTTTTTTTTCTGAGAAGTTTTTACTATAGGGTGTGTGCGCTCGCCAGAAAGACAGAGAGAGACAGAGACACAGAAAGAGAGAAATCACCCTCCAGGGGGGATGGCCTCGCCACAATCCCTTTTCCTCCATTCTCCTCTCAGGATTTTGGGCACGCACGCACACGTGTCCAGCATGAGTTTAAGCCACCAGGTCTGGGATTCGAACTGTGATCGACTACATGAGAGTACAGCAACAGCCATTATGCCATCTGCTGGTCCCCTATTTAGTTAGTTTTCTTTATCATTATTATTTTTATTATGACAGAGAAAGAGAGAGAGAGAGAAGGAGAGTGAGAAAGCAAGCTGCTAGATATGAGACTTGAACCATGGTCAGCTGCGTGGGAGTCCAGCACCTCAACAACTGTACCACATGCCAGCTCCACAGATGACTCTTTTACTGAGTGTTGCCAGACCGTCCTTGTTTTAAAAGAGATTTTTGCTGTAGGGCGTGTGTGCTGACTGGAGAGACAGAGAGAAACAGAGAGACAGAAAGTGAGATCACCCTCCCTGGGGGGATGGCCACGCCGCAAACCCTTTTCCATTCCCCTCTCAGAATCTTGGGCACGCATGCACATGCACCTGGTGTGAGTTCCATGCCTTCGGGAGTGGGTGGGACTCAAACTGCAGTTGTCCATGTGGGAATCCAGAGGCGCAACTGCTACACCATCTGCTGATCCTTGCACTTGTCTTTAATAAGAGCGTATGTTACAGAAATCATTATGTGGGGGGTCAGACAGTGGTACAGTGGTGCAACTGGACCCACCTGGGAAGGTCCTGGTTCTTGTCCCAAGTGCCTCCTGTACATCTGGGTGTGTGTATGCCATGACCCGGGCTGGCTGGAGCTGGGGGGGAGTCATGGTATGAAGACTATGTTGAGAGACTATTTCTCTCCTCCCCCCAAAAACTTCACTTTTCTATTTATCTTAATACTTTTTTAATTGACAGAGGGTGCATGCGCTCCTGAGAGAGAGAGAGAGAGAGAGAGAGAGAGAGAGAGAGAGAGAAAGGCACCCACAATGGGCATAATAGTACCACAACCTTTTTGCTTCCATTTCTCCATCCTGTTGGGATTTTGGGCAAACATGCACACACACACTTAGCATGAATTTCAAGCTGCTGGGGCTGGGATTTGAACCATAGTTATTCATATGGGATCCAGCTCCCTTAACATTAGCCTATAGGGCTAACCCAATAATATACTTTTAAAAATATTATTCAAAAAACTCCCCAAAATGATAATGTGCTTCTAGAAATTATTTATTTAATTTAATATTATTATTATTATTTATTTATTAACTTGCTATAGTCATTAGATTGAGAGAGAGAGCGGCAAAGTGAGAAAGCAAGCCAGAACTTGAATCACAGTCAGCCACGTGGGAGTCCAGGGTCCCAAACACCATGCCGCATGCTAGCCCAATAATGTGAATTCATATAGTGAAAACAGTAAGACTGCACATGAAAATATTAATAAAGCGCTTGCAAACCTTGAAGAGATGGTGTTCTGTATATTTTACTGCTACTTTAGTCCATTATCATCATTCTCTTTGAAATTTCAGGAAATTAAATGCACAAATAAATAATAAGCAAACACGGAAACATAACAGGCCCAATCATTCACAGGGCATCTGTGTAACCCATGGAAACAGGAGACAGCTGACATTACAAAGTGGGCCAATGGACAGAGACACACAGAAACATGCTTTTAGTGTTTTCCCCCAAATATATTTTTCTTGACCTTAATTAGCAGACAAACAAATGGTCTGCGAAATTCTCATTTTTTTTTTTTAGCTTTGCTACAGGATGCCTGTGCTCTCCATACAGCAAAAGAGCAAGTGGTAAGTCAGCCTCCAGGGGCGATGGCCGGTCGTAAGACTTCTCTCCCACTCTTCTCTCGGGACTGTGGGCATACCCGCACGAGCACCCACCGTGTTTTTCAAGTTGCCGAGTCTGGGTCTTGACCCATGCAGTTGGGAATGTGGGCCCAGCCGCCATGCAACTTAGCTGGGCCCCCTAATTTTTTTGTTTAAAACAGAGGCTGCAAGCTGTTAAAATTTGTCTAAACAAGGCTTTAATTGAAGAAAACTTAAATACTTAAAAAATTTACATACAGGGCTGGCCCCATAGCTTAGTAGTTAAATGAATCAGTTCCCACATGGCCAACTGTGGGTCAAATCCTGGCCCTGGTGGCTTGGAAAATACATCGAATGTGTGTGTGTTTCTCCCAAACCCTGACAAGAGAAGGGATTGCAGCACGACCACACTCCATTGAGGAGCTCCCCCCCACAGACTCCCCATTTCTCTGTGGTGAGTGCATGCACTCTCTGACAATTAAAGAAACTGATGTCAATTTACATAGATTGCATGAGATGTGTACTAAACCTCAAACTGGAAATAGTATCAGGATCTTACCTTATTACAGTAAGGGACAGATCTTGTTCAATCTGAACCTAATGGAAACAATTCTGAGTTAAAAAAATATATACTGCCTGGGGCCAGCAGTGGTGTGGTGGTCAAGGTGCTGGATTCCCACATGGCCAACAGCAAGGTTTGAGTCCTGGACCCACCAAGTGCATGTGTGGGCTCCAAATCCTAAGAGACATGGCCAACCACCCTAGGGGATAATTTCTCCTTTTCCCTCCTTAGATCTTTCTGGCTAGCACACACGCTCTATGGCCAAAAAAAAAAAAAAAAAAAAAGGTTTGCCTGATATTAATTTATCCAATGTATTTATTATGATCAGGTAAATTTTTTTAAAAGAGATTTTTGCTATAGGGTGTATGCACTTGTCAGAGACACAGAGAGAGACACAGAGAGCGAGACAGTGAGAAATCAGCCCTGGGGGAATGCCCATGCTGTGATCCCTTCTCCATTCTCCTCTCAGGATTTGGGACACGCATGCACGTGCACCTGGCAGGAATTTTAAGCCTTTGGGCTCAGGACTTGCACTGTGGTGGGCCATGTGAGTCTTGCACCTTAACTACTATATCACCTGCTGGCCCACACTCAGGTACATTTTTATAAAATAGATGAAATCTAGGAGCCAGCAGGTGGCATTGTGGCTTTGGCACTGGACTCCCACATGGGGACCTGGTGGCTGGAGGGTCACCGAGCACATGTGCATGTGTGCCTCAAATTTCAGGAGGAGTAAGGAGGAAAAGGGATCAGGGCATAGCCATCCCTCCCGGGGGGTGGTTTCTCACTTTTTCACTGTTTCTCTCTAGCGAGTATACACACCCTATGCCAAAACACTTACAAAAAATGTAGCCTGTTTTAATAACAAACTAAAGATACCAGAAAAATTTTAAACATTTCAATCTACATTTTTGGATGGCTCAATCATTTTCATGACTCAAAGATCAAAACGTTTAAACATGAATAAAGTAAAAAGTCAATCTCCTGTGCTTTATCACTGAGTTCCCAGACCTCGACAGTTAGCTTGTTTTAGTTATTTTTCTTTTTTTTTCCACTTAAAAAAATCTTAATAATCAGGACTGGCAGGTGGTGTGGTGGTCAAGGTGCTGGACTCCCACGTGACCTACCGTGGTTCGAGTTCTGAACCCGGCAATCTGAAACTCGGGGTGGGCACATGTGTGTGCGTGTCCAAGACCCTGAGAGGAGAATGGAAGAGAAGGGATTGCGGCGTGGCCATCCCCAGGGTTGGAGGCGGGTGTAATTTCTTGTTTTCAATCTCTTTCTCTGCCTTTCTGGAGAGCGCGTACATCCGATTGCAAACATCTAAAACAAAACAGAACAACTTGAAAATCTTAAAACATAAAGTACTTTCTCCTCCCCTCCTTTTTTTGGCTAACAACTGCATAGTGTCCAAATGTACGGATATACCATACATTTAGAGTCCTGTTGAAAGACACTTGGGTTGTTCCCAAGTTTTTACTATTCTCTTCTTTTTTCTTTCTTTCTTTCTTTTGTTTGGAGAGGTTTTTGCTATAGGACAGGTGCTCTCGCCAGAAAGACAGAGAGACAGAAAGCAAGAAATCACCCCCCAGAGGGGATGGCCATATCGCAATCCCTTCTCCTCCATTCTCCTCTCAGGATCTTGGGCACGCACACGCGTCTGGTGTGCGTTTAAGCCCCCGGGCCCGGGACTTGAATCACAGTCGACTACATGGGAGTCCAGTGACATAGCCATTATGCCAACTGCTGGTTCCAAATTTTTACTATTCTCAACAATACTATCATAAATACCTTATTATTTCTCATGCATGAAAATATAAATGTATCTGTGAGCTAAATCCCTCGAAGTGAAATTGGAGGTTCTGAGTATATATGCATGTGTAATTTTGACAGCTACTGCCAAATTCCAGTTTCTCTGTTGCCTAGCCAAAGTAGTGATGCCAGATATAATTTTATGTGTTTTTCATTTAGAAATATATGATGAAAAGTAGGTTACCTACTAAAGAATAGGAAGAAAGTAGGACACATTTATCTAGCAACTTACGAAGTATATTTTCGCTGAAAAACGCATTGGACGAGAATTTCTTGAACATCCACCCTGTGCCAAGTGCTTTTAGGCAGTTGGGATGGAAGTGCAAGCAGAGCAGAGGGCAATCTCTACCTGCGTGTGGAGCTTTCATCTCCCTTTCACACTTCGGAACTTTCTGCTGCTCTGTAAGAAGCCAGTTAAATGTCAACATCCTGAACACGATCTGCTGAGAGGCTGAGCACAGGCACCAGACATATGCTGCCAGTGTTATTTAAAAACGAACTAGAGGCAACGTTGCATATGATCCCGTAGCTCTTCATCAGGTCCTTTTCAAACAACACACTGGCAAGAGAGCTCTTTTTATCTGACTCCATCTGCTGTTGGTAGTGATCAGCATACTGTGGGCACTGTGGTATCATCTGAGATTAGCTGGTGAAATAGGAAGTGGAGTTTCGGACAGATCAGCCAGTGTATGCAAACTGTTTAGTTCTCTCTTTCTGAAACCAAAGGTGCCCAATTCAGGTTTGGGGAGTCCGGAAGATAAGGTTATCAGCACATTCCTATCAAGGCACAGTTTCCTTTTTGCAGTCTGTCCTTGTTTTGATTTTAAAACGAGATCACAAGGGCATTCTATGAAAAATAGATTCACAGGCATAAACAAGGGCATGGAAAAGCGAACGTGTTAAAAACTGGGGAAGACAGAAAAGATGGGGTGCCGGGAAAAGGGTGTGCAGGCAATTGCAGAGAGGATAGTGTCAGGCAGCCCCTTACAATGAGAATGTAAGCATTTTCCTTTTCTAAAAAGAGAGTAAAATCTTTAGCCCCCAGTAGAGTTAACTCAATTAGAAGGTTGCAAACTACAGCAGTGACAGCTTTGCCAATATCTCAGAGGATTCTTTGTATCCCTTACAGAACAGTTGGGAGGGGCAGTAGCATCTTCGAGTATGAAACACAGAAAAGAGACCACTCTGGAAAGCGGCTCTTGAATCACACTGTGGCTTTTTCTTTATTTATTTTTCTTTCTGTCCTGTGTTACTAAATTTCATCCTGGCACCATGTTAAGTACAATCAACAATCAGTTAAGGAATGAGTGGTTTTTAAGTCCTAATACCTGTTATTTTTCTCATTGAATTTTAGACCTAGAAGGAAACTTCAAGTCAACTGTCTCATTTGATAGCTGAAGTCCACAAACCTGAAATGACAACCTCTTTTCTGATTCCTATTCCAGCAAGATCACCATCAAAAAAATCTTCCATGCCTATGACTTCCGAGTTTTATGCAGACATTGCAAGACTGCAAACTGGGATGAATGTGGACAGTGACACGGTGGCCCCCACAGGGCCTGCAGGCCCTGTGGACGGCAGGACGCTGAATGAGTGTCATGTTGCTCCGGAGCTTGTCCGTGGAGCGGCCTCCCCGCGTCCCCAGGGAGCAACTCAGCTCTGAGTGTGCACAGCTGGCCCTGCTCCCTGTTCTGCTGGCCCAGGCGGAGGACAGCTACGCACAGACTTGGTAATGGACTCGTGTCCCCAGAGTCCCATTCTGTCCCCACGAAGCAGCGTGTGATACAATTGCGAACCCTCCGAGGGATTTCTGGGTGCGTGAACCACTGACCTACTCCCCGCAGCAGTTCGCAGCCCGTCCAGGGGCCTAGGGCGGGAGCGGGCACGCCCACGGTCCCTCTGTCTTTCCCCGGGCTCCCTCTCTGCCACCCTCTTCTCCGTCCGCTTTCCGTTCGCCCTTCCCTCGTTCTCCCCACCGGCATTTCCTCAAAGCTCCCCACTCCGTGTTGACAAAGTGCTGACGCCCACTTGCTGCCAGCTCCCGCGTCCGCCCAGGCCCGCCGGGTCTCCCCCGCCCTCCTCCCGCGGCCCCGCCCCTCGAGACCCGCCGCGGCCACCGCCCCCCGCGCCCTCCCGGCGGTCACTGGAGCCCGTGCCCGCCCCGCCCGGCCGTCACGTGAGCCCCGCCCCGCCCCGTCACGTGAGTCTCAGCCCCGCCCCCAGCCGCCCGCCCCGCCCCCGCGCCGGCGCGCTCCGACGTGCCCTGGAACTTACCCTCCCTCGGAGACCAGCCTGCGGGGACGGGCCGGCCGCCGCGCTCCGAGCGCTCTGCAGGCTCGTCGCGGCGTCCCGCGCCTCCGGGGTGGCTGGAGAGGGAGCAGCCTCCGCGAGGCCGCCGAGCCCTCGGTAGGTGGCCGGGCGCGGGTCCGCGCGGACAGAGGGCAGGTCGGTGAGGCGCTGCACAAAGGCGCTCCGGGGCCCGGGCTGTGCCCGCCGAGGACGGCGGAGTTGGGGGAGGCGTGTGCGGGAGGCGGGTCGGCGCCGAGGTGCGCGCGAGGTGAGGCTGGGAGCGCCGCTGGGGGTCGGGGCGGGGGCCGGGCGCCGGGGGGAGGGGAGGCCGCTGCCAGCCTGGTGCCTGGCGTGGGCGAGAGGGTTTAAATGGCCCGAAGTTGTGCTGCTCTGCCCGCTGGGCGCCCTGACTTCCTGTGTGCAGGCAGCGCCCGCCCGCCCCGCCCCCAGGAAGGAGGGTGTCGGGCGTGTGTGTGTGTGTGTGTGCGCGCGCGCGTGTGTAAAGGGCCAGCCCGGTGCCGCCCTCCCGCTCACCCCCTTTCGCCCCTGTGCCTGCCCCCGACTGTTGTGGGGTGTGCAGATCTCGGCCCCCCGCCCGGGAGCCCACCTCGAGGACTGTTGACCTTACACGGGGCACTTCTCCGCAGGCTTCCGAGGTGCCCCGCCCCTGCTGGGTGCACGTTTGCCACCCTCCAGCTCCTCTGGGAGGAATCGCCTCCGTCCTTGAATGAGAATTCTGTTTACCCCCTGGCTGCCCTCCTCCCGGTCCAGGGTAGTGGTCGGTCTTCCTAGGTGTCTGGCTTTTCTGGTTGTAGCTTAAGGTACTGCAGACCCTCAGGGAAGAAATGGCCCACGGTCATCGTTGGAGAAGGCACGGCCTTCGCTTTTAGAGGCGTGTGATGTTTTCGACTGCAGCAGCAGTGTTAAATGCATTTGCAAGGGCGAAAGCAATGTTAGCGAACCTTTGCTGAAAGTTCTCCTGCCGTTCCTGGTGAGGCGTTTGTTATGGCTAAAGGCTTTTAACAGCCCACTAATATGATTGGTTGTGTATTGCTTTATGGTTAGTAATGCCATACGGAAGTAGGTTTTATTCACCGGAGGCATGCATTCCTAAGGGGAGGTAATGTGGAGCCTTGAATCCTTCATGTTCTGGTTTAGACCCTGATTCCAGTTTCTAGAGATAAGACCTTGGAAAAACTCTAAAGTGAGAGATTGTTAAAAATGTGTCCCTAGCTACGCCGCTTTCATACTTCAGAGTTTGGAAACGGTGGCTCAGAAAGGTATTTATTTGTCCATTTCCAGTTTTCCGTACCTGGTCTGTAGGAGGTTGTATTACAGAATGGATCATCGTCTGGTTGAGTAGACAATCTGGCTGCTGTGCAGTGCCCCCCCCCCCCCCCACCTTTGTTTAAAAAATGTCGTGGAAACGATTCAGAGCACGGTTCTGGGAGCCCAGAGTGCCTAGAGCAGACAGTGACGGCATGACCTGACCCTGAGCCCGGCTGCGCGGGGAGCCAGGCAGGCTGGGCTCATACGTGCCAGCGGTGGCAGCCTCACTGCTCTGAACGGGTTTCTCTACTGCGGGAAAACCGAGTGTAATGTAACAGGTTCATGTGTACATGTGCACCCCAGTATTTGACGATAATTTTTTGTTAAAACTATTCCTATGGAAGCTGGAAAATATTGCTCGTTCATTGATTTTTTTTTTTTTTTCTTTTTGAGAGGTTTTTGCCAGAAAGCCAGAGACAGAGACAGAAAGCGAGAAATCACCCCCCCCCCCCCCCTCCTGGGGGATGACCGCACCGCAATCCCTTCTTCTTTCTCCTCTTAGGATCTCGGGCACGCACGCACATGTGCCCTGAGTTTAAGCCACCAGGTCTGGGACTCGAACCGTATTTACTACATGGGAGTCCAGTGACATAGCCATTACGCTAACTGCTGGTCCCACTCATTGATTTGTAATATAATGCCTTCTGTACAGATTAGTTGTAGATGTATAATAATTAATATTTCATACACTTTTTATTATTAGTTGCCAGAAGGCATGTGCTTGCCAGAAGGGGGGAAAGGCACCCCTAGGTGGGGGTGTAATCACACCTCATTCCCTTCTCCATTTCTCCATTCTCTTGGGATTTGGGGCACACATGCACACATGGCTGGGTTGTTTCTCAGAGAAGGCTTCTGGGACCAGGACTCAGACTGTGGTCACCCATGTGGATTCTGACTCCCTTCATCCCTTTAAACGTTTACTTGCTGCATCAGATGTGTGACACAGATGAAAATATGTAAATGCTATAGAAAAACAGCATATTATTTATAGTTAATAATTTTGCTTTTGTTTCATTAATTAGGAAGTATCTGCTCAGTTCTTCTTAACTGATAGAAAGTGAGTTTTATAATGTAGGTGACATTTCTGAGAATAATACGGGTAATACAAATTTATAAAATATTTAAATGGGAGCCTGCAGATGGTGTAGAGGGTAAGGTGGTGGACTTCCACATGGCTGACTGCTGTTCGATTCTCAGACCCTGTGGCTTGAATCACGCTGGGCATGTGTGTGTGTGCATGCCCAAAATCCTGAGTAGAGAATGGAAGCGAAGGGATTGCAACATGGCCATTCACCCTGGGGCTTGATTTTTCACTTTTTCTTTCTGTCTCTCTCTGTTCTCCATGTTAGCGTACACACCCTATAGCAAATATCTGTCCCTTAAAAGACAGAAAATTAGGGGCCAGCAAATAGCATAATAGTTTTGTCACTGGACTGCCACATAGTCGACTGTACCAGGTCCTGGACCTGGTAGATTGAAACTCACGCTGCGCGTGTGTGCGTGCATGCTCAAAATCTCAAGAGGAGACTGGAGGAGAAGGGATTGCTGTGTGGCCATCCCCCTGGGGGGTGATTTCTCACTTTCTGTGTCTCTTATCTCTTCAGTGAGCGCACATGCCCTATAGCAAAAACCTCTGGGGAAAAAAAAGAAAATTAAATGGACTAAAATAAAACAGTGAACAGTGATCTGAAAGTCATTACATAGTAGTACTAATATTTTACTTATCTAGGAAAATGAACATTATACTTTTCTAATACAGAGAAAAGTGAAATTAAAAATGCATTTTATCCTGTGTTTAATAATACAGGATAATTTGTTAGTTATCAGAAATACATGCTGTTTTATGAAATGAAAATGAATCAGTTGTGAAATGGTATTCCGGTACCACCCAGCATCATTGTACTTCAAATCCTGCTTTTCTAATCCTCTTTTGAGGAATCCATTGGGCCACAGTCCTTGTGGTTTTTCGGTTTTTCGTCAGTTGTTGAATTGTGCCTCATTGGTGGAGGGCTTTTCTGTGATCCAGCCATTTCCTTATTACTTTCAGTGACTTCTTTGGCTGAACGAATATCCTGCTATTTCATTTTGCAATTGTTTAGGTCTTTATTAAACTGAACTACCAAATGCTACCACCTTTTAAGTACCCCCTGCGGGTTGGTAACCTGGTGTATCTCAGACGTCAGTGTGCACAGGAAATCGCCGGGATTTCTTGCGAACCCCCAGGTCATGGGGATGCTGTTCTGCTCTGACCACAGAGTGTTGCGGTGCAATAGAAGCATAATGCCAGCCACCTGTGTAATTTTAAAGTCTCTTGTACTCATAGCAAGTAAACAGCTTTAAAATTATACAATTTAAAATTATACAGTCTAGACCAGTGTTACTCTAATGCATTCTAATTTTTTTTTTTTGAGAGTTTTTTTTTTTTTTTTTTTTTTTTTTTGCTAAAGGGCACGTGCGTTTGCCAGAAAGACAGAGAGAGAGAGACAGAAAGCGAGGAATCACCCCCTAGGGGGGATGGCCACGCAGCAATCCCTTCTCCTCCATTCTCCTCTCGGGATCTTGGGCACACAGGCACAATCGCCTGGCGTGAGTTTAAGCCACCGGGTCCGGGACTCAAACTGCAGTCAGCTGTGTGGATGTCCAGTGCCCTTAATCACTACGCAATCTGCTGGCCCCTTATTTTTTATTTTTAAAAATTCATGGTAGGGGGTGTGTTTATGCAAGTGTGAGAGAGAGAGAGGGAGAAAAAAGAGAGAGAAAGAGAGAGTAAGGTACCCCCCACAGGGCTCATTCACTACTCCATCCAGCCATCCAGGATCCTGGGCCCTGTGGGTGCACCCAAATATCAAAGTGTATTTTTAGATTGATCCCATCAGCAACCCTTGGGAGCACGTTAGAAATGTACATTTGGGGACTCTATTTCATACCTACTGTCATTAAAATACCTAAGGTTGCCACCTAGTCATTTGTGGTTTAAAAGTTCTCCAGGAGGAGGGACCAGCGGTTAGCGTAATGACTATGTTGCTGGACTCCCATGTAGTCGACCGCGGTTCGAGTCCCGGACCTGGTGACTTAAACTCACGCCGGGTGCGTGTGTGTGCCCAAGATCCTGAGAGGAGAATGGAGGAGAAGGGATTGTGGCGTGGCCATCCTCCCTGGGGGGGATGATTTCTCGCTTTCTGTCTCTCTGTCTCTCTTTGTCTTTCTGGTGAGTGCACACGCTCTATAGCTAAAACCTCTCCAGAAAAAGAAAAAAAAAAATAAAAAGTTCTCCAGGAGGTGCAAGACAGTGGCTTAGCTGTAAAACACAGTGCTCTTTTAGGTGCTTCTTGGAAAGGTTCACGGTGCGTATCTGGAGACCTCGCTAAGTGTGCTGGGCATGCTCACACTTGCCGTGATTGGGGCTGGCTGAAAGCTGGGGGTGGATCACTGTGTCAAGGACGACTGGAAGTCCTGTCCTCCCCTTCTCCCCTGTAGAAAACTAAATAAGTTTAAGTTCTCTGGGATATGGCTAAAATATATGTGGTGGTCAGCATGGGATCCTGGAATGCAAAAAGACAGAAGGGGAAAAGTAAGGAAAGCTGCATATAGTATGGAAATTATTATGTAACCAGTATTGGTTCATTGAATAGACAGGGGTCCTGTACTAATATTTAAGATGTTAACAACAGGGAAACTGTGTCCAGGGTACATGGGAACTCAGTGAACTCTCTTCAGTAGTTTTGTAACTCACACTCTCCTAAAATAGTTTACTAGAAGAGGAAGTGTGGTGTGTATGCAGTAGGACATAATACAGCCATAAAAAATGAATGAAAACCTTTCATTTATGGCAATGTGGATGAGCCCGGAAGACATTAAACCAGGTACAGAAAAGCCAAATGTCATACATTTCACTCATTTGCGGAAGCTTAAAGTTTCTCTTATTGAAGCAAAGCGTAGAACAGGAATTCTAGAGACTAAAGTGTAGGTGAGAGGGGCTTGGAGAGAAGTTGGCTAACAGGCATGAAATACAGTTAGGAGGATTAAGTTCTAGTGTTCTTTAGCACGGTAAAGTGACTAGTAAATGACAATTCATTGTATATTTCAAAACAGCTACAAGATCTGAATTTTCCCAAGACGAACGGTGAGTGTTTGAGGGGATAGACATTCTGATGACCTGGATTTGATCGTAACACACGTGCTGTATCAGAACATTACACTATAGGATTAGCAGGTGGGGGTGGTTAGGGCACTGGATCCCACATGGGGATTCTGCAGTTAGAGTCCCCATCCCAGTGGCCTCAAAAACATGCCCGGCACGAGTATGTGTGTGCCCAAAGTCTTGAGAGGAGAATGGAGAAGGGATTGCTGCATGGCTCTCCTCCTGAGGGGGTGGTTTCCTGCTTTCTCACTTTCCCTTTCTGATGTCTCTGGTGAGCACATGTGCCTTAGTGCCCCACAGCAAAAATTAAAACAAAACAAAACACTCTAACCCATACACACAGTTATGTGTTATTTAAAAAATACATTTTATTAAAAAAGAAAAGCTCTCTAGATGATTCCAGTGCTCACTAAGTTTGACAGTGAGCTGTATCATTAATGACTTAAGTACTGCAGCTTGGGTAGACAGGATAGAGGATAGTATTAGATCTTGTAGGGCAATAATAATAGTAATTTTCTGAGAAGAGCTAAAACTTATAACACTATGGGCCAGGTTCAGTACCAAGTGCTTAGCGTGATGTAATGCTCTCAGTATGTGATAAATACTGTTACTAAGCTCTGTTTTTCAGTTACCAGAAAACAGTCTCAGAGAAGGTTAAATGACTTGTTTTAGACCATAGAGTCAGCAAGAGGCAGAGACGAACTTTGGAGGAAGGACAACTGTTATAAGCAGAGTATTAGTGAATATGTTTTCTGCTCAAAACTTCTGCTTCCTCGAGTAAGCAGAGATTAATGTGGATACTGTGTGTCATGTATTATAGTTTACAAAGTTCAATTTCTCTTTTAATTTTTAGAAGATCTTTGAGGTTGGTATTGGTTTCCTTTGTTTTTCAGATAAATTAAAGTGCTCAGGGTCAGAAATTTAAATTCCAAGCCTCTGACCCTGAGTTTTGTGCCTTCTCCCTTGTACTACCACAGAATTTAGAATACATTTGCAAAATTAGAGTGCTAATCATTAAATTATGGCTGAAAATTGCCTGTATTTTACTCTATGTTACTTTTAAAAAAATAATTACTTTATTTAATTTTATTTATTATTATTATCATTATTATTTTCCAGTTTGATCAGAGAGAGAGAGGAAGTGAAAACGCAAGCCACCAGGTCCGAGACTTGAACCATGGTCGGCCATGTGGGAGTCCAGTCCCTTTAAACTCCATGCCACTTGCCAGCCCAATTTTTTTTTTTTTTTTAATTCTGTTTTAGTGAGGTGTAACATCAGGAAGTTTGTGGAGAGTTAGCCCCGTAGTACAGCGGTTAAGCCCTGTGTAAAGTAAGCTCTTACAGATCCCACATGACTGGCCTCCGTTTGAATCCAGGCTCAGGGCTGGAGAACGTGCTGGGTACATGTGCATGCATACCCCAGTCCTGATGGGACGGAGTAGAGGAGAAGGGATTGTGATGTGACCATGCCCCACTGGAGACTGCTTTGCTTTGTTCTGGAGAGTTCACTGTCTAGCACAAAAAAACAAACCCGAACAACTGTGGGAAAGTGAAATTAAAATACAAGGTTATCGGGCCAGCAGCAGGTGGCATGGTGGCTAAGGCTCTGGATTCCCACCTGGCTACCATGTTTTGAGTCCCAGACTTGGTGTCTTGAAAATCACAGTGGGTGTGTGTGTCTACGTGCCCAAAATCTCAAGAGAGGAATGGATTGTGGTGTGGCCATGCTTCTGGGGGTGGGGTGGGGTGGGGTGATTTTTTCACTTTCCTTCCATCTCTCTCTTTCTCCCTGTGTCTCTGGGGAGCGCATGCACCCTATAGCAAGAACTTAAAAAAAAAAAGTTAGTTTGATATAAAATTTTTTGAAATCCATACATAGTTTTTCTATAATTTTTTATATACATTTCTATAAAATTTTTGAAAACTTCCTATAAACACTTAACACTCAGTAATAAAAAGAAATGAACTACAGATACATGCAACATAGATGCATTTCAGCAGCATTATTCTTTTAAAAATAATTATATAATTTATAGATGATGATTATTATTATTACTATTTTTGTTTTTGCTATAGGGCATATGCACTTGCCAGAAGGACAGAGAGAGACAGAGAGACAGAGAGACAGAAAGTGAGAAATCCCCCCCCCCCCCCCCCCCCCCGGGGGGGGGATGGCCACATCGCAATCCCTTCTCCATTCTCCTCTTGGGATCTTGAGCACGCTCGGCGTGAGGTTTTTTTTTTTTTTTGGAGAGGGTTTTGCTATAGGGCGCGTGCGCTCGCCAGACAGACAGAGAGAGACATAGAGACAGAAAGCCAGAAATCACCCCCCAGGGGGGATGACCACGCCGCAATCCCTTCTCTTCCATTCTCTTCTCGGGATCTTGGGCACACACACACACACACACGCTCCTGGTGTGAGTTTTAAGCCACCGGGTCCGGGACGCGAACCACGGTCGACTATGTGGGAGTCCAGCAACATAGCCATTAAGCTAACTGCTGGTCCCTCAGCGTGAGTTTTAAGCCACCGAGTCCAGGACTCGAACCATGGTCGACTACATGGGAGTCCAGCAACATAGCCATTATGCCAACTGCTGGTCCTAGATTATTATTATTTTAAAATTTTGGTACAGGGCATGTGTGCTCATCAGAGAGAGACAGAGAGAAAGACAATGTGAGAAAGCAAGCCATGAGGTCTGGAACTTGAACCCTGGTTGGCCCTGTGGGAGTCCAGCGCCTTAACCACCACGCCATCTGCTGGCCCCAGAACCATTATTCTAAGTGAAAGAAGCCAGGCACAGAAAGCTACAGTTTACTTGATTTGTATTTTTCTGTTACCACAACTTCTGCCTCCTTGAGTCAGTAATGATTAATTGGTTATTCTATCATTCTTTATAATTATCTTTTCCACATTTTCCTGTTTTCACAAGGATCCTTTGTAGTTTGAGTTGTTTCTTATGTACAGATGGATGTACCATCATTTGTGTAGGGATTCATGAATTGATGGCTCCTTGAGCTGCTTCTGGTTTTGTATATCATGAATGTCTGTGTAAGGACTTTGTGTGGAGTTAGGTAAGTGTCTAGAAGAGGGATTGCTAAACTCTGGTAGGAACTGCCAAATTGTTTTCCAGAGTGGCTACACAGATTTCCCCACCAACAATGAATAATTCCAATCACTGGCGTACTTACCATACAAAATATTCTTTGTATTTTCTTTTAAGTCCTTCAGGCGGGGGTGGGGGTGGTAAATGATATCTGGTTGTTTTAATATGCGTTATTAGGATTTTGTTTAGCAGATTTATTGATGCATAATTGCTGTAAAACAAGCTGCACGTATTTTTAAGTGCGCAGTTTTGACATACAGGTGTATATACCCGTGAAAACATCATTATTGAGATAATGAACTTATCTGTCACCCTCCAAAAATTCCCTTGAGCTCTTTGTAGTTCGTTTTCCTTGTCCCTTGGCAACACTGATCTGCTTTCTGTCACTGTAAATCATTTTGCATTTTCTAGAATTTTATGTAAAAAGACTTATATAGAATGCACTCTTTATTGCCCCGATTTTTTTGTTAGCAAAAGAAGTATGTACTGGTCAGAGAAAGGTAGTGAGAGGGAAAGTAAGAAATCACCCAGCAGAGGAGATGGCCACACAGCAATCCCGTCTCCTTCATTCTGTTCCTGGGATTCTGTGCCTGCATGCACACACTTGGTGTGATTTTCAAGCTGTCAGATCCGGGACTAGAACCAGCATTAGCCATGCGACATTAGCCATGTGGGAGTGCAGTGTCTTAATCACCACACCACCTGCTGGCCCCTCTTGTTTGGATTTTTAAAGAACGCTTAGTTACTTCTTGTGGGGAGGGGGGTGGGAAGACAGGCATTCCAGGAATACACCCCCAGTCCCAAACAGCCTGGATCATGAACATATGTGTGCGTCTTGCATGCACAGGGAGGCCTCAGGACATGAACTTGGGAACCTCCCACAGTGTCGTGTGGATTTTTTCCACTCAACAAGATTATTTTGAGATACACTTAGTTTTTTTTTTTTTTTTTTGTAGGGGGGAGAGGTTTTTGCTATAGGGCACATGCGCTCGCCAGAAAGACAGAGACAGAAAGTGAGAAATCACCCCCCAAGGGGGATGGCCATGCTGCAGTCCCTTCTCCATTCTCCTCTCGGGATCTAGGGCACACACACACACATGCCTGGCGTGAGTTTAAGCCACTGGGTTTGGACTCAAACCGTGGTCGACTACATGGGAGTCCAGAGACATAATTATGCCAACTGTCCCTAAACTTAGTTTTGTTGTTGTTGTTATTGTCATTAGCTGGTGTTTGTGTATTCACCAGAGAGAGACAAGAGACAGAGAGGGAGGGAATTTAAAAAAAAAAAAAAAAAAAAACCTATTTGGGGAACGTTCACACTGCAACCCCCTCTCCTCCATCTCTCCCTTTTGGTATTTTGGACATGCATGCACATGCGTCCAAGGTATTTTTCAAGCCATCCTGTGTAAGACTCGAACTAATTATCAAGCCATGGAGCTGGCCTAGAGTCATTCATTTTTTTTTTTTTTTAAATCAGTGGTTCCTTTTTATTACTGAGTGATAATTTATTGTGTGTATATACCACAGTTAGTTTATTCATTGACTTATTTATTGACATTTGGGTTATTTCTGGTTTTTACAAACAAAACTGCTGTCTTCGTGTGGACATATGCTTTCATTTTTTTCTTGGATAAGTCCTTAAGAATAAAATTTCTGATGAATTCCAATGAATCCCATTGCTCCATATTTTCAGAAACTAGTACAGTCACTTAGCCATTCTAGTGCTGTATGCTAGGGTTTTTATGTGATTCTAACTTGCATTTCCTGGGACAGCTCAAGATGTTGACATCTATTCTTCCTTTCTTTTTTTTTAAGAGGTGCCTTAGGGCATGTGTGATCCAGAGATCGAGACAGAGATAGTGAGAGGGAAAGTGAGAAATCATTCTCCAAGGGGGATGGCCACACCACAATCCGTCTCCTCCAGTTTCTCCCCTCCCCCTGCCCCCGGGATCTTGGGCACACACATACACATGCGCTCAGCGTGTTTCAAGCCACCGTGTCCAGGACTCGAACCATGGTCAGCCATGTGGAGTCCCGTGACATAACTGCTATGCCATCTGCTAGCTCCTAGATGTTGACATCTTTTCATGAGCTTATTTACCATCTATAGATCTTTGGATAACTCTTTGTTTAATTTTTTTTTAAATTGGGTTATTTGTCTTCTAATTTTTTTTCTTTTCTTTTTTTTTTTTTTTTTTAAGAGGTTTTTGTTATAGGGCGCGTGCGCTTGCCAGACAGAGACAGAGAGACAGAAATCGAGAAATCACCCCCCGGGGGGATGGCCACGCCGCGATCCCTTCTCCTCCATTCTCCTCTTGGGATCTTGGGCACGCATGCACACGCGCCCAGCATGAGTTTTGAGCCACCGGATCCGGGACGTGAACCACGGTCGACTACGTGGGGAGTCCAGCAACATAGCCATTACACTAACTGCTGGTCCTTGTCTTCTTTTTTTTTTTTTGGAGAGGTTTTCGCTATAGGGTGCGTGCGCTCGCCAGACAGACAGAGACGGAGACATAGAGACAGAAAGCGAGAAATCACCCCCCAGAGGGGATGGTCACACCGCAGTCCCTTCTCCTCCATTCTCCTCTCGGGATCTTGGGCACACACGCACACGTGCCCAGCGTGAGTTTTAAGCCACCGGGTCCGGGACGTGAACCGTGGTAGACTATGTGGGAGTCCAGCGACATAGCCATTACGCTAAATGCTGGTCCTTGTCTTCTAATTTTTGACTTCTAAGAATATATTCTACGTTCTAGATATGAGTTCGTTGTTGAGATATGTTTTGCATATGTGTTCTCTAAGAGTGCAGCTTGTCTATGCAACTAGAGTAGCATATTGAAAAACAGAAGTTTTAAATTTTGATGAAATCTAATTTGATTTTTTTTGTGGTAGAGTGTGCTTGGATGGGGGTGGGGAGAGAATGAGAAAGGGCACAAGGCAGCTCTCCCCTTTCCTGAGCCCGCAAGTTCCTCAGGATCTTGAGAGCCCATGTGTGTGCCTAGGACATTGTTTAATCAACCCAGGGACCGAACCTGTGGTCAGCCATATCGTTTCCAACAGCATCAGAAAACACCTAGATTCCCACTGCGTCACAGTGACGGGGCCCCCATTGGACTTTTACCCCCCCCATGTTTTTTGGTTCTTAAATCTTTGCTAAGCCAATAGCCATTACTATTTTCCCATTATTTGCTTATAGAAGTTATACAGTTTTAGGTCTCACATTTAAGTGTGATCCATGTTGAGTTAATTTTTACGTGGTATGAAGTCGCCACTCCCCCTCATGAAACTTTCCAGCTGTTTAATTACAATTTGTTGAAAAGATTATTTTTCCCCAATTGAGTTGCTTTGGCACCTTTGTTGGAAGCTATCAGTATTAATACTTTAACACACATGTGTGGGCCTGTTTGTGGACTCTGTATTTTATTAGTCTGTGTGTTTATTTGTATACCAATTTTGCCCCGTCTTATTTTTTTCCAACAAGTTTTTTTTCTTTTTTTTTGAGATGTTTTTGCTATAGGGCGCATGTGCTCACCAGAAAGACAGAGACAGAGAGACAGAAAGCGAGAAATCACCTGCCAGGGGGGATGGCCACGCTGCAATCCCTTCTCCTCCATTCCCTCTTGGGCTCCTGGGCACGCACACACATGCACCCGGCATGAGTTTAAGCCACGGGGTCTGGACTCGAACTGTGGTTGACTACATGGAAGTCCAGCAACATAGCCATTATGCCATCTGCTGGTCCCTGGGTCTTATACTTCTTTTGCTCTTCTATTTCATAGTGTTCGATGCCGTTGTTGGGTATAGTATTTTTCTTTCTTTTTTAGTTGTGTGTTATAGGGCTAGTTCTCTCACAGGAGAGATACAGAGACACAGAGAGGGAAAGTGATAAATCACCCCTCTCCCCCACCAGGGGATAGCCACACTGAAGTTCCTTCTCCTCTTTCCTCTTGGGGTTTTGGGCATGCATGCACATGTGCCAGGCATGTTTTTGTCATAGGGCGGGCGCCACCACACCGTTGTGCCAGGCATGTTTTTCAACCCACCAGGTCCAAGATTCAAATGATGCACTTGGCCATGTGGGCTCCAGCTGCCTTAACCTCTATGCCACTTGTTTGGCCTAATTTTATATATATATATATATATATATATATATATATATATATATATATATATATATTTTTTTTTTTTTTTTTTTTTTTTTTTTTTTAGAGATTTTCGCTATAGGGCGCGTGCGCTCGCCAGACAGACAGAGAGAGACATAGAGACAGAAAGCGAGAAATCACCCCCCAGGGAGGATGGCCACACCGCAATCCCTTCTCCTCTTGGGATCTTGGGCACGCATGCACACGCGCCCGGCGTGAGTTTTAAGCCACCGGGTCTGGGATGCGAACCACGGTCGACTACATGGGAGTCCAGCGACATAGCCATTACGCTAACTGCTGGTTCCCCAGGCCTAATTATATTTTACAATTTTTTTTATTTTAGAAAACTTTTTAGATATTTGCTGTAGGATATGTGTACTCACCAGAGAGAGAGAAAGAGAAAGAAGGAAAGTCGAAAGCACCCCCTGGGAGGGGTGGCTGTCCCGTCCCTGTTTGGGCACCACGTGTCCTGACCCCAGGGGGACAGTCGAACAGGTTTCCTGAGGGAAGGAGTGAGAGCTGGGACAAGTGTCTTCAGTGTTGTCTGTTTATTGTGGGCAGCACGGTAGAGCACGGAGACGATACAGTGTTACAACTCTTTAGGTTCGCATCGTCTGTTGTGAGCAGCATGGAGACGATGTGGTGTCATAGCTCTTCAGGGTCGTCCGGAGACGATGTAGTGTTACAGCTCTTCAGGGTCTTCAGGGTCGTCTGGAGACTGTGTGGTGTTTCAGCTCTTCAGGCTCTCCAGGGTTGTTGTCTTCCTGGTCTTCTGTGTCCTCTTCGTTGTCTTCCTGGTCGTCTGGCTATTGTGGGCCAGGGCTGTGATTGGTTGAATGAGGATCGTAAAAGGTGGGGTGGGCCGTGATTGGTTGTAAATGGTGGGTTATGATTGGTTGCTTTTGGACCAATCATGAGGTGCCGGATATGCAAATCTGAGGGATTCTAGTGGCCAATCAGAGCAAGGTTTCGAAGGTCAGGTTTTATGAAGAGAACCAATCATGGCAATTGTTTGCTCTCTGAGAAACCTCGACAGACTTGTTGGTGCGCAGCCTCCCACAGGTGGCCATGCCACAACCTCTTCTCCATTCTCTTGGGATTTTGGGCTTGTACTCACACACACCTGGCATGTTTTTCAAGTCACCGGAGTCCAGGATTTGAGCTGCACAGTTGGTCATGTGGGATCCAGTCACCTTCACCCCCATGCCATCTGGCTGGTGTCAACATATTTTAAATTTTTTGAAGAACTGCCCTAGTATTTCACCCAGTGACTGAACTATTTTGCATTTCTAGGAGGAAAGCGTTAGAGTTCCATTTTCTCTCCATCCTCACCAGCATTTGTTATTTTCTGTTTTTGTTTCTTAAAATAATAGCTGCCCCGGGGTCGGACGGTGCAGCAGTAAATGCGATGCTCTGCGAGTTGGTCCACAGGAGGAGCTCCCAGGGCCATGGCTGAAGGCCTTCCCGAATGCGCTGGCTTGCACGTGCCTGGGATTCAGGGCTGGCTGGGGCTGGGTTGGATCGCAGTGTTGGGACCCTGCTGGGGTGCTGTCCCACTGTCTCTCTTACCCATGGAAGAAATGAGTAATAAGATAATAGCCATCC
Organism: Tupaia tana; assembly: GCA_026018925.1. NCBI lineage: Eukaryota > Metazoa > Chordata > Mammalia > Scandentia > Tupaiidae > Tupaia > Tupaia tana. The sequence goes on from JAKSZU010000016.1 coordinate 7,238,600, forward strand.
TATTGGATATGAGGTAGTATCTTGTGGTTTTGATTTGCATTTCCCTAATTAGTGATTGGTGATACCCAGCATCTTCTCATTTGTTTATTGGCTGTCTGTGTATCTTCTTTGGGAAAATGTTTCAGATCCTTTGCGCACCGTGACTCTTCATATCACGATGTTTATTTGATGTGGACTGGCATAAGTTAAGCATTATAGAGGTGTTCCCTCCCGTTTTTAAAAGTCAGTTACTGACACTAGAACCTTGAATGGCAAGACCTTACATAATTACTACACTTTTAGATGCATTTACTTTGTTGGCTCTGTCTTTAAAGCATGAGATTTGGTGAACACTTGAAAGTAATTGAATGTAAGTAATCTTTTAGAAGATTTGAAGAGGGTATGAGTATAGTTTTGGTAGAATATCTGGGTAGACTGGGGTGGGGAAGAGGCCTAGCTAACCAGTAGAGTTGTGAAGTGAATGAAGTTTCTCTTCTAAATAAGTTATTAGAGGATTGGAAGTTTTGTTGAACTTAAAAAACCAGGGCAATACTTTTTTTATTAATAAATTACAGCTTGCTTAATTACATGGAGTGAGACCATGGACATACATGCTTCCCCAAAGGAAAACCAAGGTGTCTTAACTCCAAGGAGGAGAGAGGGGTGGATGAGAAGTCATGGGTCAGATGGAATTATGTAGCCTATGAAAAAGTTAAGTTCTTTCTTTCTGGTTTTTTTTCTTTATTATTACAATAACTGATTATCGTAGAAAGATTATTAAAAAACTAAAATACGGGACTTTGAGATATTGAGGGGCGTAGAAGGAAGACTCCATTGGTTGTAGTGCATCTAGAAGGGAGTGAAGAGGAAGCTGAAAAATGGAGTAGTAGAAGCATGGAGAGAAGGGTGGTGGTCAGGTTCATCATGGGGACAGGTAACTTCTGATGAAATAATAGAATCTGAAGAAAAAGGCTGTTAACCTATTAGCTGAAGAAAAATTCTTTGTTAGAGTTTTTACTAATTATGAGTCTTTTTATCTTATAGACCACTTTTTAAAAATTTTAAAAAATTTTTCCAGAGGATTTGTGCTTATTGGAGATACAGAAAGAGAGGGAGGGAAAATGAGAAAGCACCCTCCAGTGGGATTGGTTCCACCGTGGTCCCCTCTCCATTTCTCCTTCCTTTTCAGATTTTGGGCACACACTTGCCAGACATGTTTTTCAGGCTGTCTAGGTCCGGAACTCAAACCACTGAGTTGACCATGTGGGATCTGGCTGTCTTAACTGCCACTCCGTGGGCTGGCCTGTCTTCTAGATACTTTATATAATTATATTGAAAGTCTTAGTGTATGCATGTAGATTTGAAGGAGTGAAAATCCACCTTAATCGTCAGTATTTTTGTCTTGAAGGGACTGGGTCAGAGCTGTTTACTCAAGTTTTGAGTCTGGAAAAAATTTAAATACTGCAGGCTTCTCACTTTGTGTTCTGCCATGTATTTAAATGGGTCAGTATTTACATCTGCATGTGTAAGAGGTATTTAAAAATGAGCGTGGAGGTACGACAACTACTCCAAACAGAGAACTCTAGTGCTTTATAGTAGTTTATGTTTTTTTTTTTTTTAAGAGTATTTTTTGCTATAGGGCGTGTGTGCTCGCCAGAGAAACAGAAAGCGAGAAATCACCCCCTGGAGGGATAGCCATGCTGCAATCCCTTCTCCTCCATTCTCCTCTTGGGATTATTATTATTATTTTTTTTTTTTTTTGGAGAGGTTTTCACTATAGGGCGTGTGCGCTCGCCAGACAGGGAGAGACATAGAGACAGAAAGCGAGAAATCACCCCCCAGGGGGGATGGTCAGGCCACAATCCCTTCTCCATTCTCCTCTCGGGATCTTGGGCACGCACGCACACGCGCCCGGCATGAGTTTTAAGCTACTGGGTCTGGGATGCGAACCGCGGTCGACTACGTGGGAGTCCAGCAACATAGCCATTACGCTAACTGCTGGTTCCTCTCCTCTTGGGATTTTGGGCATGCACGCATATGCGCCTGATGTGTGTTAATTTAAGCTGCTGGGTCTGGGATTCGAACCGTGGTTGACTATGTGGGAGTCTAGCGATGTAACCATTCTGCCATCTGCTGGTCCCAGTTGTAGTATTTAACTCATACAACTGTATTAACTAGAACACAGTTTTGCTGTGCCGTTCCCTTTGCCCGCGTTCTTACAGACTCCACTGATTTCCAGAGTAACTCAGGTAGGCATTCTCCCGTCCGTTCCATTTGGGGAGGTAGTTTTATGTGTTCACAGTTTCATGTCATTTGAGAATCTTCTTCAGCTCATCCTGATCTTGCACACTTGTGCACACAGCTGACATGTTTCCGAGCTGACTTGAGGAGCTGAACCTGCAGTTGACCTTGTGGCTTCCAGCACTGCGGTTCAATTTGGTAGTGACTGCTTAATCATTCTGGGCCCTGCACCTATTTTTTTTTTTTTTTTTGGAGAGGTTTTTGCTATAGGGCGCGTGCGCTCGCCAGACAGACAGAGAGAGACAGAGAGATAGAAAGCGAGAAATCACCCCCCAGAGGGGATGGCCACGCCGCAATCCCTTCTCCTCCATTCTCCTCTCGGGATCTTGGGCACGCACACACACGCGCCCGGCGTGAGTTTAAGCCACCGGGTCCGGGACTCGAATCGCGGTCGACTACGTGGGAGTCCAGCGACATAGCCATTACGCTAACTGCTGGTCCCCCCTGCACCTATTTTAAAAATTTGTCAGAGGGCCTGTGCACTGGCCGAAGAAAGAGAGGGGATGGGAGAAAATATCTCCACAGAGGGGCCTGGTCATGCCACATTCCCTTCGCCTTCATTTCTCTATCCTGATGGGAGTTGGCCACACATGCACACGCACCTGGCATGTTTTTCAAGCTGCCTGGTCCAGTACTCTAACTACATGGTCAGCCATATGGGATTTGGTTCCCTTAACCACTAACCCACAGGGCTGGCTCAAACCAATGGGTTTTGACAGTGTATAATGTCACATAGCCCCGATTACAGTATTGTACACAATGCTCTCATCCACCTAAAAACTCCCCTGTGCTTTCCCCATGGGACCCGTACTGCCCTCCTTTCCCTGGCAGTCACTGTCTTTATGGTTTTAACTTCTCCAGAATGCCATCCATGAATTGAAATCATTCAGTATGTGGCTTTTCCAGGCTGGCTTTGTTTCATTAAAGATTCATTTGTGTGTGTGTTTTTTTTTTTTTTTTTTTTTTTTTTTTGGTAGTTTGAAAGCTTATTTTTTTTTTATATTGCTGAGTAATTGCATTGTATGGATGTCTCACAGTGTGTTTATTCTTTCTTCTGTTGAAGGACATCTTCGTTGCTTCCAGCTTTTGGCAATTATGAATAAAGCTGCTGTAATCATTTGCATTCAGTACTTTTTGTGGACATAAGTTTTCAGCTCATTTGGGTAAATACCTAGGAGTGTGACTGCTGGATCATATGGTGGAACCATATTTAGCTTTGTGAGAAGCTGCTAAACTGTCTTCTAGAAGTGGGAGTATCGTTTCACATTCCTTCCAGCATTGAATGAGAGTTCCTGTTCTACATCCTTGTCAGTGTTTGCTATTGTCAGATTCTTTTCTTTAAGAGATTCTTTCTTTTTTTTAAAAGCATTTATTTGGGGACCAGCAGATGGTGTAATGGTTACATCGCTGGACTCCCTCAGTCGACTTAGGTTCAAGTCCCAGACCTACCTTTGCCAGGTGTGTGTGCTCAAAATCCTGAGAGGAGAATGGAGAAAAGGGGAATGTGGGATTGTGGTGTGGCCATCTTACCTGGAAAGGGGCGTTTTTTCACTTTCTCTCTCTCTGTTTCTCAAGCGAGTAAATGCACTCTATAGCAAAAATCTCTCTTTTTCTAAAAAACAAAAGAAGAAAAATATTATTTAATTTAACTTACTGTTTTTTAATTTGCTATATGGCACATGCATGCATCAGAGAGAGAGAGAAAGAGAAAGCAAGCTGCCAGGTTCGGGGCTTGAACTGCAGTCGGCTATTTGGAAGTCTAGTGTCTTAACTACCACAACGCTTGCTGGCCCTGTTAAGGGATTCTAATAGATGTATGGTGGTATCTTGTTTATATTTTCAATTCTCTAATGACATTATGTTGAACATTTTTTTACGTGCTAATTTGCCATCTGTACGTTTGTTTTGGTGAGCTTTAGATCCTTAGCCTGTTTTAAAAATTGGTTCTTATTAAGGATTGAGTTTTAAGAGTTCTTTGTATATTTTGGATACAAGTTCTTAGTCAGATAGTATTTTGCAAGTGTTTTCTCCTTGTCTGTAATTTGTGTTTTTACCTCCTCACCTTATCTTTCACAGAGGGGAAGTTTTTAATTTTAATGAAGTCTAACATAACTTTTTTTTTTTTTAACAGATCATGAATTTGGTGTCTCTAAACATTCATGGCAAACATAAGGGCATATTTCTTCCTTTATAAATTGGAATATTTTCTACATTTTTATAACAATCCAAGAAAAAGTCATTAAGTCTGCCCCATTTCTGACTAAGACTTTGTGGATGGCATAATCTAAAAATATGCCATGCAAATGTCATTTTTATTAAAACCTGCTTGCTTCCCGAGATGCTGCCTTTGTTGTTTTCTGGTTTTTGTTTCAGATTTAAATCTTAGTTTTGTATTTTCTTTACCAATTTTCACTTGGTTGTATTCTCTACCGTTTTCAGGTTACCTAATTATTTCCTGTTATCTTTTCTGCTGCTCTTATACTTGCTGTTTCTTTGTGGTTTATGATATACTACATAAAATATATAAAGTCGAGGCCAGCATGTGGCATGGTGGTTAAGGGTGCTGAATTCCTATATGACCGACCGCGGTTCAAGTCCTGCACCTTGCTTACTTTCACACTTTCCCTTTCTCTCTCTCTGTCTCTTGCTGGCCAAAATAAAAAAAGTAAATTATTATTTATTGATTAACAAGTGGAATTAAGTAAGTCTTTAAAAAATATATACAATAGTTTATTATTTTTACATATATATGTGTGTGTGTGTATATGCACATTTTTTTTTTTTTTTGGAGACATGTTTGCTCCAAACGTGTGTGTGCACTTGCCAGAAAGACAGAGAGAGACAGAGAGGCAGAAAGTGAGAAATCACCCCCCAGGGGGCCTGGCCATGCCACAGTCCCTTCTCCTCCATTCTCCTCTTGGGATCTTGGGCACGCATGCACATGCACCTGGCATGAGTTTAAGCCACTTGGTCTGGGACTCGAACCATGGTCGTCTACATGGGAGTCCATCGACATAGCCATTACACCAACTGCTGGTCCTAGTAGTTTATAGTATTAATCACTGTATTTCTCTTTCTCTAGGTAGTCTAGATTTAGATGAGAAATGTCTTATGGTCTATATATGTTTATTCTTAGAAAACAAGAATCACACATTTAAAAAGTGTTGGTTTCTCTTATAGTAGGGGCCTAAGGTATCTTGTTAAGTACACAGTTATTTGGTGGAATAATTTCTTCTCCTGGAACTTCTCAAATTGTTCTTCACTTTTTTTTTTTTTTTTTTTGGAGAGTTTTTTTTCGCTATAGGGCGCGTTCGCTCGCCAGACAGAGAGAGACATAGAGACAGAAAGCAAGAAATCACCCCCCGGGGGGATGGTCACGCCGCAATCCCTTCTCCTCCATTCTCCCCTCGGGATCTTGCGCACGCATGCACATGCGCCCGGTGTGAGTTTTAAGCCACCGGGTCTGGGACACGAACCGCGGTTGACTACGTGGGAGTCCAGCGACATAGCCATTATGCTAACTGCTGGTTCCCTGTTCTTTACTTTTTTGTTCTGCTCATTAAGTTTGATTTTTTTTTTCTTTTTTTTAAGTATAGGCTTGTTTAGGGATTATTAATTTTACACAGGTGCTTTAACAACCTAGAGAGAGGCCTGGGCCAGCTAATGACATGGTTCTTAAGGTGGTTGTATTCCACGTGGTTGACTGCAAGGTTTGAGTACTGTACCCAGCGGCTTGAAAACCCACCAGGTGTGTGTGTGTGTGTGTGTGTGTGTGTGTGTGCGCGTGCGCGCGCACGTGCATGCCCAAAATCCCAAGAGGAGAATGGAGGAGAAAGGATTGTGGTGTGACCATCCCCCTGGAGGGTGCTTTCTCACTGTCTTCTCTCTCTACCCCCCTGTGGTGAGAATATGTGCCCTGTTGCAAAAAACAAACACACACACACTCCTCAAACAGAAAACTAGCTGGAGTCCTTACTGTAAGAATCAGAGCTTATATTGTGATATTGTTTAATATTTATGTGTTGGAGGCTGTATTAACATTTTTATCATTCACGGTATTAGAATTGCTGAGTAAGCTGTACATCTCTAGATTGGACTCAAATTGTAAACTTATCATGGATACGTTTACTGTATTTCAATTAAGATTTTGTTTACTCATATACTTTCTTTGCTTCGTTTTTTTTATGATAGCACCTGCACATGAGAGAATGCAAGGGAGTAGGGTGAGGGAAGAGACTGGGAGAGATGGTCATTTTTTTAAAAAAAAAGAATTAAGTCATTAATTTGTATTTTAATTTGACCAGAGAAGAGCAGAGTCAGTGGGTGTGGGGGGAGGGGAGTGAGAAAGCAAGCCGCCAGGTCCAGGATTCGAACTGCAGTTGGAAGTGGAGAGTCCAGTGCGGTTAACCACCATGCTACAGCTGGCTCCCAGGAAGAGACATTCTTAACATATTGTGATCCACCGTAGTTAGCTCTCCAGCTCCTCAGGATCCTGGATACCACGTGTGTTTTCGGGATGACTGACCGAATGGCTTTCAGCCTTGTAGGGCACTTGTTAATACTGTACCACAGGAGCTGGGCCCGCTCGTGCACTTTCTTGGATATACCTGGTGAGGATGTCATGGAGGAAGATGACGTTTGCTGAGCTAGATAATTTGTTGTGGGTTCTCAGTAGCTGGCATGTGAAAGTAAACCTCCAACATTGGCAGACAGAAGGGAGGGGGCTGGTAGATTATCAGTTAGCGTGACAGGTTTGAATCTGATTTGGGGGCAGAGAAGCAAAAGATATTGAGTGAGGGACCAGCAGTTGGCATAATGCCTATGTCACTGGACTCCCATGTAGTCGACCACGGTTCGAGTCCCGGACCCAGTGGCTTAAACTCAGACCGGGTGCATGTGCGTGCGTGCCCAAGATCCCGAGAGGAGAATGGATTGCGATGTGGCCATCCCCCCTGGGGGGTGATTTCTCACTTTCTGTCTCTCTCTGTTTTTCTGGCTAGCGCATGCTCCCTATAGCTAAAATCTCTCCAAAAAAAAAAAAAAGATGTTGAGTGATTGTGTCTGTGTCTGTGTCTGTGTGTGTGTGTGTGTGTGTGTGTGTTCTTGCTGGAGCATGAGGAAGAATGAGGAAGAAGTTGGAGTGAGGGAGGAGGAAGACCGGTCAGAGACATGAAAGGCCTACATGAGTAAGGTTGAAACTGCCAAGAAAAGCAGTGGGGGGTCCTGGGCACTGGCTCTGCAAAGCCTCGTGTGTCTGCCGATGGCGTACTTGGTGGATTAAAGTGTGTGGGATGCACGTGGATGGAGGAGTATGGCGTGAGTACAGAATAGATTTCAATCAGAGGAGGGTTGTCTTTGAGGAGTGTTGTTACCGAATGAGTGAGCGGAGTTCTAAACAAAGAGCTACTTGAGAGGATGAGGTGTTGGGATAAACAGCATTCAACTTAATTTAAAGAGATAAATCTAGGGACCAGCAGGTGGCATGGAGGTTAAGGTGTCACCTCTATTTGCCAACTTCTGGTTGGAGTCTCTGTACTATGGTTTGAAAATCACTGGGTCCGGGACTCGAACCATGGTCGACGACATGGGAGTCCAGCAACCGAGACTCCAACCACAAGTTGGCAATACAGGTGGCACCTTAACCTCCAAATCCTGAGAGGAATCTGGAGGAGAAGGGATTGTGGTGTGGCTATTGCCCCTGGGGCCTGATTTCTCACTTTCCCACTCTCTACCTCTGTCTCTCCCTCTGGCAAGTACATGTGTGCTGTGGCAAAACAAAACAAAGAACACTACAGATTTGTGGAATAGTGGAGGAAACAGCCAAAATCAAACCTATAAACTTTTGTTTTAAGACAGCCTATTATTATTATTTAATTTACCAGAGGTCACATGTGCTTACTGGAAGGAGAAAGTGAAAAAGCACCCCCCAGGGACCAGCAGTTGGTGTGATGACTATGTCGCTGGACTCCCACGTAGTTGACTGCAGTTCAAGTCCCAGACCTGGTGGCTTAAACTCACGCCAGGCGCTTGTGCATACGTGCCCAAGATCCTGAGAGGAGAATGGAGGAGAAGGGATTGCAGCGTGGCCATCCCCCTTGGGCGTGATTTCTAGCTTTCTGTCTCTCTATCTGTCTCTGTCTTTCTGGCGAGTGCAAAAAAAAAAAAAAAAAAAAAAAAAAAAAAACACTCCCCTCCCCCCATGAAAGATGGCCATGCTGGAATTCCTTCTCTATTTGTTCTTCATCTGGGGATTTTGGGCATGCATACACACATGCCCGGTGTGTTTTTCAAGTCTCTGAGCCTAGGACTTGAACTAGAACTGCACAGATGTCTAAATCACCACGCCACCTGCTGGCCTACCTGGTGTATTTTTCCAGTTGCTAGGGTTGAAATTTAAACTGTGGTTGGCCATGTGGGATACTGCTCCCTTAACTGCTAGGCTACGTGCTGGACAGATAGTGTTTTCTTTGTGTGTGTGTGTGTGTGTGTGTGTGTGTGTGTGTATGTGTGTTTTAAATCTAGAAGAATCTCCCTCCTTTATTTTTCATGACATTGACTTTTTTGAAGAGTTCAGGTCTGTTTAATAGAATGTCTCACCTTTTGTTTTCAAAGAATGATTTTATTTAACTTTATTTACTTATATTTTAATTTGACCAGAGAGGGACAGAGCGAGAGAGTGACAGAGCGAGAGAGAGAGGCAAAGTGGGAAAGAAAGCCAGCAGGTCTGGGACTCAGACTGTGATCGGCCACGTGGGAATCCAGCGCCCTTAACCGCCACGCCACCTGCCAGACATAGAAGGTCTCGCATTCTGAATTTGTTTGATTGTTTCCAGTAAGTGCATAAGGTGAAACATGCTTTTGACAAGAACACAACACAGGTGACATTTACTGTATCACATTAAGAGGCGTATGTCATCAGGTTGTCCTCCTGTGGTGTTGCCAGGTTTGAGCATTTGGTTAAACTCGTGACTGCCAGGTCTCTCCATTACAGAGTCCATTTCTCCACTATTATTAGCAAGTACCTTATGGGGAAATAACTTTGTTTTTTGTTTGTTTGTTTTGAGAGGTTTTTGCTGTAGGGTGCATGCACTCCCCAGAAAGACAGAGACGGAGAGAAAGTGAGAAATTACCCCCCAGGGGGAATGGCCACGCCGCAATCCCTTCTCCATTCTCTTCTCGGGATCTTGGGCATGCACGCACACACACCTGGCGTGAGTTTAAGAACCACGGTCGACTACATGGAAGTCCAGTGACATAGACATTACGCCAACTGCTGGCCCTTCTTTTTTTTAAAAAAAAAAAAAAAGCTTATTGATTTGTGGGCACCAGCAGTTAGCGTAATGGCTATGTCGCTGGACTCCCAGGTAGTCAACCGTGGTTCGCGTCCCGGACCCGGTGGCTTAGAACTCACGCCGGGCGCGTGTGCGTACGTGCCCAAGATCCCAAGAGGAGAATGGAGGAGAAGGGATTGCGGAGTGACCAATCCCCCTGGGGGGTGATTTCTCGCTTTCTGTCTCTCTGTCTCTCTCTGTCTGTCTGGCGAGTGCACGCGCCCTATAGCAAAAACCTCTCAAAAAAAAAAAAAAAGCTTGTTGATTTGTTCTGTGAGTCAGAGACAGAAACAGCTAGCACTCCAACAGGGTGTCGATGCTGTGATACACTCTCAGCTTCAGCCTGCCTGGATCCCGGGCCCAGGCCTGTTTGGTGTGCCCAGAGTGGTATCAGACTGGCAGCCGCCACGTGTGGGTCGGCTTTGCCAGGCGTCGTGTTGTAAGTGGTGTTACTGTCCACACCAGTCACTTTCAACATATTTTTTGTTTTCTTTACCCACTCAATACAGTAAACTTAAACTGTCACTTTAACGATATTACAGTTGTTTTGTATATAATCAGAAAGTTAAAAAGATATTCCTGTCAGAATGAAAACTAAGGAAGGGCTGGAAAGAACTTGAAACAGTGTAGAAATGGGGCAGGTGTGGGGATGATGAAGCAGCCTTCAGTGGCTCTTAGTGATTGCGTTTGTGTGTTTGGAGGGTGGTGCCGGACAGCAGCGTGGCCTGTAAAACTGCTGTGTCCTTACAGCAATTGTAAAACAGCCAAGTTTCTAAAAGTGAAAGTAACGCTATATTCTTACCCTTTGAGCAATTCTGGCTAGAGTTAATGAATTTATTTTTTTTATAGGTTTAAATGCAATACTGGATATTTATATTTCCTTCATCTCAGGTAAGTTTTTTTTTTATGTTTGAAATGACATTATTGTACCTATTACTCAAGTTACCTGCCCAGAAAGTAAACTTTAGTTATGGAAGGTGTATTAGTAACGACCTGGGCGTATGACTTTGGCGTGGGTTAGAGCGTTGCCCGGGAGGACGACTGCTCTGCATAGGTGGTGTCAGCGATCTGCTCGGTGCTTGGTGCTCAGGAAACTGGCAGACTGTTGTGGAAATGGGGGTTTCACATTTTTGCAAATTTTTGATAGGCCTCTGCCTTAGGAGCCTTGAGCATCAGGTTGAGTGTCTTGGTTTCCTAGGGCAGCCGTCACAACGCCACACAAACTGTGGGGCTTAGGACAGCAGAAGGTGATTCTGTTGCAGGTCTGTACGCTAGAAGTCCAAAATCACAGTGTGGGCTGGCCGTCTCCCCTGAAGGCTCCAGGGCAGATCCCTTCTCTGCCTCGTCCTGCCTTCTGATGCTTGCAGACAACCCCAGGTGTGCCTTGGCTTGCAGTTGCTTCACTCCAGGATCTTTCCTTTGTATGCCTGCGTTCTGTCTGCAGATTGCCCTCTCTTAGAAAGACGTTGGCACTTTTTGGGGTCCACCCTCAGAAATGGCTGGTCTTTCTTGGATCATATCTGCCCAGCCTCTAGTTTCCAATGAGGTCACATTCACACTTCCTGGGCTTAGGACTTGAACATGTCTTTTTCGTGAAGCACAGTTTATCTCACTGCAGTTGTAGTAATGCCAAAGTGATCATTTTGAACCTTGGATGCTGTGTTCTACATCATGCTAAAATGTTTGGAATCGGTGTAGAAATAAAAGCAAATTCTACATTTCCAAAGCCAATTTAGGAATATTTCTAATGAACTTTATTTTTTAATAATTCTTTTTTTTAATAATTACTTAATTTTATTTTTTAGTATTATTCAATTTGACCAGAGAGAAAGTGAGAGAGAGAGATAGAGAGAGAGAGAGGGAGGAGAGGGAGGTTGAGAAAACGAGCCTCTAGGTCCAGGACTCAAACCATGGTCGGTCATGTGGGAGTCCAGCACCTTAACTACCACACCACCTGCCAGTCCAATTTCTAATAAACTTTAAATGGGGAGCGGTGAATTTTTAAATATTTACAAATAAAAATATTAGTTATTTGTTGGCATTGGTGAGATTCAGCCTAAAAAGGATGGTGGCCCGCCTGAGTAGAGGTAAGAGGGAGACATACCATGTTTTGCCAAATAAAAATGGCGCTTTCTTCATTTATGTTAGGAAACTAAACTTGTATACTTGGGTAACTTTGATTTTTTTTTTAGTTTTTTTTAAGCTCAATGGACCTTGACCTGTTTGAGAAATAAGGAGTGAAATACTAACTCAGGGTCATGAAGTTCAGCTCTACCTATATCCCGGGTCTTAGATGATGCTGTAGTGCACCTGGCTCAGTGCGTGGCCCTTGGTAGGTGCCTAATACACGCGAGTTATGGTGATTAGCGATTCCTCCAGAGAAAGCTGGAAGAGGTTCGAGGTAGTCATGAAAAGAAAATAAAGTTATTCTCAATCATTACCTTTTTTTTTAAAAAGAATTATTTATTTATTTAATTCCATTTGTTATTGTTGTTTTTTAATTTGACCAGAGAGAGAGAGAAAAGGGAAAGTGAGAAAGCAAGCCACCAGGTCTGGGGCTCAAACCATGGTCGGCCATGTAGGAATCCAGCGCCTTTCTCTATCCATCTCACTACCTACCAGCCCCATCAATCGTTACTTTTTTTTTTTTTTCTTTCTTATAGACCACAGATTAGTTTATTTTTAACACCCATCAAGCCATGAATTCATAGGGAATAGGTTCCAGTAGCTCAGGCTCCTTTCCATTGGTTCTCACAGAGTGTGCTTCTCTGGGTGGAGCAGGCTGGCGCTTTAGTTGGACCCAGGTACCTTTCTCTTTGGCTTCTTTCTTTTTCTGGTCATTTTCCTTCACACGGTTTAGGAAGCTGTCTGTGCTCTTAGAATGCTTAATATGCTCAATACGCACACTGATTCTCTTGGCAAGGATCTTGCCCTTGTTTGTTCACAACAATGCCAACAGCATGCTGGGTAACACTGTAGACTCTTCCAGTTTTGCCATGGTAGCATTTGTGGGGCATTCCTTTTTTAATAGTACCCATTCCCTTAATGTCTACAGTATCACCTTTCTTGCAGATTTGCATATATGTTGCCAAAGGAACCACTCCATGTTTTCTAAAAGGCCTAGAGAACGTATATCGGGTGCCTCTCCTCTTTTCCTTTGTGTTCGTCATTTTGGTTATTTACTGGAAGATGGAGGTTCCGGCCAAAAGCAATCGTTACTTTTTAATAGTATTGTGTGTGACTAATTAATGTTTACTATTCTAGTCTTTCATTTTGGTTTTGATCATAGATGACTAGAAATGGCGATTACAGTGACCAATAGATGAAGAACATTTTTAATGTAGGACAGCATGTATGCTACCAGGTACATGCTAACTTTCTGTGGTTGCGATGTGAAGGTAATGTTCTTCAAATGACCAGTATTGTGGGCTGTTTATGAGTAGCTATCAAGTCCAGACTATGTTAACTTTTTTCTTCATTCTGTTTTTCCACTTAAATAGCTGTATTAATCCAACAAGCCACAGAGCCATAATGTGGCATACCATCCTTTTTGAGAGGTGAATATTATTGAATAAAAATGGCTGACAGAAGTGGGAAGATTGTTCCAGGACAAGTGTTTATTGAAGTGGAATATGATTATGAATATGAAGCAAAGGACAGAAAGATTGTGATAAAACAAGGGGAGCGGTATATCTTGGTGAAAAAGACCAATGATGACTGGTGGCAGGTCAAAGCAGACGAGAATTCCAAAGCGTTTTACGTGCCAGCCCAGTATGTGAAGGAGGTCACCCGCAAAGCTCTAATGCCGCCTATTAAACAGGCAGTTGGACTGCCAAATAGTTCTATGAAAATGATTCAGAGTCTGCATCTTCAGAGATCGACAGAAAATGTCAACAAATTGCCTGAGCTTTCAAGTTTTGGAAAGCCATCGTTGTCTGTTCAAGGAACAGGACTTATTCGTGATGCCAATCAGAATTTTGGACCCAATTATAATCCAGTTCAGACTCTCAACCTAAGCCTGGACCTGACCCACAATAACGGAAAGTTTAGCAATGACTCACATTCTCCTAAAGTTACCAGCCAGAATAGGACACGCTTATTTGGTCACTTTCCTGGTCCGGAGTTCTTGGACATAGAGAAAACTAGCTTCACCCAGGAACAGTCTTGTGATTCAGCAGGAGAAGGCTCAGAAAGAATACATCAAGATTCCGAATCTGGTGATGAACTTAGCAGCAGCTCCACTGAGCAGATAAGGGTAAGATTAAAAATAGAATGATAAAACACTTGCACCACTTTAATAAAAAGATCGTAGATTTATTTATTGATTTATTGATTGATTTATTTATTTTGCCTTAGGACATATGTGCTTGCCTGAGAGAGACAGAAAAAGAGTGGGAAAGTGAGAAATCACGCCCTAGGGAGGATGGCCACACTGCCTTTCTTTCTTTTCCATTCTCCTTTTGGGATTTTGGGCATACACACACCCGGTGTGATTTTTCAAGCTGCCAGGTCTGAGACTTGAACTGTACTTGGCCATGTGGGAGTCTAGCACCTTAACCACTACGCCACCTGCTGGCCCCCTACATTTTCTTTTTATTAAAATCGTTCTAAGAGTCAAGAGTTGTTTGCTTTGCTTTGTATTTTCAGAGTACCTAGGTTCTAACCTGATTTAAAGACATAGGAAATATGTAAATTATCTCTTAGGGTTTATAAAGCATGACTGTTTTTCATAATTCTTCCTGTACCTTTATAGAAAAATACAAAGGTTCAAATGTGGAAAAGTTTTGTCATTTCTTTCTTGCTAGTTGTACTTAAGGCCCAAATAATTTACTTAATTTACTTAGTGATTATACCTTTTTAAATTTTTATTTTATTTTTTTGAGGTAGGGCATGTGCACTCAAGACAGGGAGACAGAAGGAGAGGGAGAGAAAGGGAAAGCGAGAAATCACTCCTCAAGGAGGATGGCCATGCCACAGTTCCTTCTCCTCCAGTCTCCTCTTGAGATTTTGGGTCAGGTCTGGGATTCGAACCTCAGTTGACTATTTAAGAGTCTAGCGACATAACCATTATGCCATCTGTTTTAGTACTTTTAACTTGCCAGAAAGTGCATGGACTTGCCGGAGAGAGAGCAGGGGGAGAGAGAAAGCAAGAATGCACTCTGCCTTCCCTTATGGAGAACTGTCATGCTGCAACCCCTTCACCATTTCTCCCTCCTTTATGCACACATGTGCCTAGAGTGTTTTTCAAGCTACCAGATCTGGGACCCAAACTATGATTTCTGTTTGCTATGATTTGGATAATGGTTTATTCTCCAAAGGTTCAAGTTCTGGAAACTTGGTCCCCAATTGTTTTGGGAAGTACTGAGACCTTTAAGAGGTGAGGCTTAATGGGAGAGCACCGTCCAGTCAACTTGGGGGATTGGGAGGGACAAACAGAAAGTGGGGAATTCTGTTTCTTCTCTTTCTGCACGAGCACTGTCCTGTCTGCTCCTGTAGGCCATTTCGTGATGGAGCACTGGAGGCAGCCTCATGCCGGCCCCATGCTTCTGGGCTTCTTAGCTTTCAGAATCATAAGTCAAATAAACATCTATTCTTCATAAATCACCCGGTCAGAGATAGATATGTTCAATAACACAATGCTGAACTAACGCACTAGCTTTCAAACTGGCTTTACTATTTTGTATAACAATGAATGGGAGTTACTGTTGCTACACATCTCCATCAGCTTTTGGTTTTACAGTTTTTTGATTTCAGCCATTCTAGTTGACATATAATATCTCATTTTTGTTTTACATTTACTTTTAAAAATTTTATTTTTAATTTATTCTGAACACGTGTGAGAGAGAATCTCTCTCTCTCTTTTTTTTTTTGTTTCAGAGAGGTTTTTGCTCTCCAGAACACTTGCCAGAAAGAGAGAGAGAGACAGAAAGCGAGAAATAACCCCCCAGGGAGATGACCACGCCACAATTCTGTCTCCATTCTTCTCTTGGGATCTTGGGCACGCACGCACATGTGCCCGGCCTGAGTTTAAGCCACCAGATCCGGGACTTGAACTGCAGTCGACTACGTGGGAGTCCAGCGACATAGCCGTTACGCCAACTGCTGGTCCCGTGAGAGAGAATCTCTAGCAGGGTCCTGATATACAGGTCTCGATGCTATCCTTCAGCCAGCCTGGGATGATGGGCGGGTGTGTGCCCGTATACTCAGGGAGGTCTCTGGACGCGAACTGGGAACTTCCCATGTGAGATTGCCTCATAGACATACGTTTTATCTCTGTGCCACAGTCTGGCCGGCTAATCGTGTTGGTCTTTGTCCTTGTCCTTACACAGGCTTATTTACCATCTATCTTGGTGAAATGCCTATTGAGATCTTTTGCACAATTTTTATTTGGGTTGTTCTTATTGTTGAATTATTGGAGTACCTTGTACATTTTATAAACAAATCCTGCATCAGATATAAGTTTTACAAATCGGTTCTTCCAGTCTGTGGCTTTTTCTTCTCTTAATGTGTCTTTCACAGAGCAAAATTTGCCAGAGGGGATATGGACTCCAGTGCAGTCAGTAGAGCACCACTGTGAGATACTGGAGCCACATGGGCATATGGGACGTTGTGGGAGGGAGGGAGAGTACTCCCCGATGGGGCGTGGTCACGCTGCAATCCATTTTCCTCTATTTCTATATCTTATCAGAATTTTGAGCATGTGCACACATGTGCTTGATGTGTTTTTCTCTTTTTTGGTATTTTTAAAATTTAACTTTATTATTTACTTATTTATTTTAATTTGACCAGAGAGGGACAGAGCGAGAGCGAGAGAGAGAGCGAGTGAGAAAGAGGCATAGAGGGAAAGTGAGAAAGCAAGCCACCAGGTCTGGGATTCGAACTGCGGTTGGCCATGTGGGAGTCCAGCACCTTAACCACCACACCACCTGCTGGCCCCCTTGATGTATTTTTTATGCCTCTGGGGGACAGGTGTTAAACCATGTGGCCAGCCATGTGGGATCTGACACCCTTTTTTTTTTTTTTTTTTTTTTAATTTTATTTATTCATTCATTTATTTGACCAGAGAGAGATACAGAGAGAGAGAGAGAGAGAGAGAGAGAGAGAGAGAGAGAGAGAGAGAAAGTGAGAAAGCAAGCCACCAGGTCTGGTATCGAACCGGGGTTGGCCATGTGGGAGTGTCCAGCGCCTTAACCACCACACCACCTGCTGGTCCCGGGATCTGACACCCTTAACCACCAGGACATGTAGCTGGTCCCAGAGAATTTTAATTTTAGTCAAGTTCCAAACTTAATAATTATTTCTCTCATGATTTTTTACTGTTGTATCTAAAAAAAATCATTGCCACACATAAGGTCACCTAGATATTTCTTTTCATTGCAGTTCTAGAATTTTTATAGTCTTGCACTTGTGTCTCAGTATGATCTGTTTTGAGTTAATTTTTGTGGAAGATGTTAGGTCCTTGTCTAAGTTCTTATATGTGCGTGTATACATCCAGCCATACAAGTTACACTATTTGCTGAAAAGACTTTCCCTTTACCATTGATTTGCTTTTGCTCCTTTGTCAGAGATCAGTTGACAGAGTCTCCGTGAGTGTATTTCGGGGCCCTCTGTTCTGTCCCATTGATCTATGTGCCGTTCTTTTCCTTATACCACTGTCTGGGTTAATGTAGCTTTCATGCTAAGTCTTAAAATTAAATAATGTCTTCCAGCTTTGTTCTACTTCAGTATCTTGTTATTCTAGGTTTTTTGCCTTTTCATAGAAAGCTTGAATTCAGTTTTATTATATCTATAAAATAGTTTGTTTTAATTTTTTAATTGGAATTGAGTTAAATCTATAGGTCCATTTGTAAAGAATTGGATCTTTTGGGGCCGGCAGGGGGTGTTGTAGTTAAGGGCGCTGGATTCCCACATGGCCGGCTATGGATCGAGTGCCAGACCTGGAGACTTGCTTTCTCACTTTCCTTTTCTCTCTCTGGTCAAATTAAAAATAATAACAATAACAAATGGAATTAAATAAATCTTAAAAAAAAGAATTGGCTCTTTTTATAAAGAAATAATTATTTTTAGTTTGATCAGAGAGACAGAGAGACAGGGAGGGAAAGTGAGAAAGCAAGCCACTAGGTCTGGGACGTGAACCATGGTTGGCCATGTGGGGGTCCAGCACCATAATCACGATGCCACCTGCTGCCCGAAGAATTGACTCATAACATTATTGAGTCTTCTAATTCATGGACAAAGTCTATGTCTTTATTTTTTTAGATGCTTTTGATTTTTTTTTTCACCAGAGTTGCAAAGTTTTTTTTATCTTTTCTGTATTTTTAAAAGTTTTTGCCATAGGGCTTGTGCTGTCTCACTCGAGAGAGACAGTGACAGAGGAAGAGAAATCACCACAGGCCACTCTACAATCCCTTCACCTCCAAGGCCATACCATAGCTCCTTCTCCTCCATTCTTGTCTAGGATTTTGGGCACACATGTACACATGCCTGGCATGATTTTCAAGCCATCAGGTCTGGGACTCAAACCGTGATCTCCATGAGGGAGCCTAGTGCTTAACCTGCGTCACCTGCGGGCCCTGTTGAACTTTTAAGTTTTTTTATTTATTTAAGAGAGATTTTTGCCATGGGGTATGCACGCTTTCTGGAGAGACAGAGCGGTAGAGACAGTGAGAGGGAACGTGAGAAATATCTCCCTTCCCTAGATGGCCAGGCTGCCATCCCTTCTTTGTCCTCCTTTCGGGATTTTGGCTTGTGTGTGTGCCTGGTGTGAGTTTCATGCTGCTGGGTCCAGGACTTGAACCGTGGTCAGCCATGTGGGAGTCCAACAAAATAATCATTACACCATCTGCTGGCCCCAATAAATAATTCTTTAAAAAAATTTAAAAATAAATTCTTGGCTTTTTAAAATTTATTTAAGGTTTTTGTCATAGGGCACGTGTGCTTGCCGGAGAGAGGCTAAGAGTTAGAGATAGTGAGAGGGAAAGTGAGAAGTCCCCCTCCTCCCCCTGTGAGGGTCCCACTTCCATCCCTCCTCTTCCATTTCCTCCTGGGATTTCGTCATGAACGCACATGCACCCGATGTGATTTTCAAGCCACCAGGTCCAGTACTTGAGCCATGTAATTGGCTGTGTGGGACATGGTTGCCTTAACCACCACTCCATCAGCTGCCCATGATTGTTGTTTTTTGAGTATTAATCTATTTTGTGTACTTTGCAGTTCCATATGAATTTTATAGTCATCTTGTCAGTTTCTACAAAGAAACCAGCTGGGATTCCGATAGAGATTTCCTTCTGCCTGTAGATCAATTTGGAGAGTAATGTCATGTTAACAGCGTTAATTTAAAACATTTTTTTCTAAAGATTTTTTATCTGCTATAGAGTGTGTGTACTCATCAGAGAGAGAGAGAGAGACAGAAAGCAAGCCATCCCCCGGGGGGGATGGCTGTGCCACAGTCCTTTCTCCTCCATTCTCCTCTTGGGATTTTGGGTATGCACGCACACATGCCCAGGGTGTTTCAAGCTGCCGGGTCCGATTCATACTGTGGTTGGCCACTTGGCAGTCCAGCGCCTTAACCACTGTGCCACCTGCCCAGCATTAACTTTTTTATTTTTTGAGAGGTTTTTGCTTTAGGGCGCGTGCACTTGCCAAATAGACAGAGACAGAGAGACAGAAAGCGAGAAATCACCCCCAGGGGGGATGGCCACGCCACAATCCCTTCTCCTCCATTCTTCTCTCAGGATCTTGGGCACGCACGCACGTGCACCTGGCGTGAGTTTTAAGCCACCGGGTCCGGGATGCGAACCGCAGTTGACCACATGGGAGTCCAGCAACATAGCCATTACGCTAACTGCTGGTCCCAAGCATTAACTTTTCTTACAGGACAGGGCTGATGGCACTGAATTTCCTCAGTTTTATTTGTTCAAGAAAGTGTTTATTTCTGCTTCATTTTAATGCACAATTTCTTTGGAATAGAATTCTACTTGATTTTTTTTTCTTGTGACATTTTTTTTGAGGGGGGAGGTTTTTGCTATAGGGCATGTGCTCTTGCCAGAGTGACAGAGAGAGACAGAAAGTGAGAAATCACCCTCTGGGGGGGATGGCCATGCCAAAATCCCTTCTCCTCCATTTTCTCCTCAGGATCTTGGGCATGCACGCACACGCGCCTGGTGTGAGTTTTAAGCCATCGGGTCCGGGACTAGAACCATGGTTGACTACGTGGGAGTCCAGCGACATAGCCATTATGCTAACTGCTGGTTCCCTGCCGAGTGTGTTTGCGGCTGACTAGGTCAGGGGTTGGCACAGTGGCTGCCGTGTGAGATCCAGCTTCTCTTCAGTAGTACCTACCTTACCACTGTGCCACGAGGCCGGGCCCCCATTACCGAGACCTTCTGTTTATATTTGTGGAGACCTTCTATTTTCTCATTAGTTTTAAGATTGTAATTTCTTACTGATGCATTTTCCTGGTGGCTGCTTTAAAGTCTGTATCAGATAATTAGAACGTCTCCTGTCACCTTAGTGTTAGCTTATATTGATTGTCTTTTTTAATTCATTTTGAGATAGTCTGGTTCTTAATATGATTTATTTTTGATTAAAACACAGGCTTTCCTATTATGTTATGGAGCTCTGGATTTGATTTAACCTAATAATGTAGCTGTCTTGCTCTGACCATGCTCCCGCCAGGCGGGAGCTACAGTTTTGTTTCTGTTTGATGGGGGGAAGACCTTTCTTGACACTGGCGAAGGCTGTTTTTTCATAACTCTTGGAAGAGGGTAGTAGTCCTGACTTCCCACTAAATCTTCCCTGGTTCTCGCTTGGGAGGTGTTGAAATGCCTCGTTATGTGACCATGCGACCTCCACTGGTATCATGAGCGAGGCAATGGCCTCATTGCTGCTTGGGTGGTGGTAAAGGTTCCGGATCTCCCATGGGTTTCCTTTTACACTGCCCTAATGGGGAAAGAGGGCTTCTCTTTACTGCCAAATTAGAGTAGGAGTCCAAGCTCCCCAGTGTCGTCTGCACTGGCACCGTGTGTGTGCTTAGGGGACAGGGACGGGTGTGGAGCATTTTACTCTCTGGCAGTGAGTGTTATGGTTCTTCATCTACCTTCTTTTTTTTTTTTTTCCTTTAAATTTATTTTTTACATTAATTCACTGTACATCGTTACAGCATACAAATGAATTTTCCATCCAAAATACACTGTATATTGGCTCAATCAAGTACATCAACATACATGTTATCAGCAAATAATTTTCCATTTCTTATGTCTTGTATACTTTGTTTTTTTCTTTTTTCTTTTTTCTTTTTTTTTTCTTTTTTTGGAGAGGTTTTTGCTATAGGGCGAGTGCACTTGCCAGACAGAGAGAGACAGAGAGATAGAAAGCAAGAAATCAGCCCCCAGAGGGGATGGCCTTGCCGCAATCCCTTCTCCTCCATTCTCCTCTCGGGATCTTGGGCACACACGCACACACGCCAGGTGTGAGTTTAAGCCGCAGGTCTGGGACTCGAACCGCGGTCAACTATGTGGGAGTCTAGCGACATAGCCATTATGCTAACTGCTGGTCCCATTCTTTTTTTTTTTTTTTCCCATCCTTGATTCCCTATCCCTCACCTTCTGCCATGTTCCACCTTCCTCCCACATTGTCTCTGGTATCCATGGTTGCTTTCTATGCCTTTCCCCCCTATTTAATTGATTTGCTAATGAACTTAATTAGTCTAAATATTTCCAATAGCTAGCACAGCTGATACATACCTATACATGAACCCAAGTCTGACTTTAGGCATAAACCTCAGTGAGTAGAATGAACATACTATAAAGTAGTACCTAGCTGGGGCTATATAGCTTACTGCAGTCATCAAATATGCATTTTTTAAAATTTTGATAAGAACAGTTTTACTGTTCTTTTTTTTTTCCCTGAAACTTTTCTTTTTTAAATTACTTAACATTCATTCCCTGAGCATCATCACAACATAACTAAATGTGGTTTCCCATCTAGAATAAACTGCATAGTGGCTTAATCATGCATGTTATCATCAATAATATTCCATTTCTACTTTCATATATGTGTATATGTATATATATGTTTTTTTACCCCATGTTTGACCCTCTGCCCTTTCCCACTCTCTTATTACACTATCTCTGCTATATACAGTTGTCTTCCATTCCTTTTCCCCCAACATTTTGTTGATCACACAATATCATAAGTACTCTAACTACTTTCAATAGCAAGTTCAGCTGGTAATTTCAAGAAAAGCAGTTTTGACCTGGTAATGATATTTCCTTGAAACTTAAAGCCTAGAAACAGGTTAGTATTCTGTTCAAATAGTAGGTACATGAACCTATTGACAGCTCAAGACAGGACAAAAATCCTTTAAAACCGAACAACAAAGCTTAGAAGAAAAGCAGCAATATTTTAGTCAAGTCACAGAATGTTGTTTCATCAGTTCAGTCTCATGTACTTAATCTTTCTTCTGTTGTGGTTCAATCTTCCAGATTGAGTTCTGGGATATAATATTCATCTCCAGACATTGTCCCTACAATTAAGTTGCCCATTTTCTTAGTTTTTGAACTCTTATTTCTATGTGTCTGCATTTAATTTTACTGACATAGCACTCCCTTAAGAACTTCTTGGAGATCTGGTCTGGTGCTAGTAAATTCTTTCAGGTTTTGTTTATCTGGGAATGTTCATGTCTTTTCTTCCCAAATGAGCGATAATCTTGCTGGGTATACAGTATTCTCAGTTGAAATTGCTTTTCCCTTAACACTTTGAATATATTTTCCCATTCTTTCCTCGCTTGCATTGTTTCCGATGAGAGGTCTGCTGTTAGTCTGATGGGATACCCTTTGTAGGTAACTTGCCGTTTTTCTCTTGCCAATCTTAGTATCTTGTCTTTGTCTGAGATTTTGGTCAATCTGGCTATAATGTGTCTTGGAGAAGATCTTCTTGGGTTGATTCTATTTGGGGTCCGCTGTATTTCTTGGGACTGAATCTGTGAGAGCCTCTCTAGGTTTGGAAAGTTTTCTTGCAGGATCTCATGGAATAGATTATCAATGCCCTTATGAGTCGCTTTGCCTTCTGGGATGCCTATTATCCGGATGTTTGGACGTTTGATGATATCTAGTATATCTCATATATTAGTCTCAAATTTTTGGGCCATTTTCTCAGTCTCTGGTGGATTTTTCTAGGCTAGCAATTTTCTCTTCTACGTCTGAGATTCTATTTTCTGTATGATCTAGTCTGCTTTTAATACTTTCAAGGGACATTTTGACTTCCTGTATTATAACCTTCATCTCTAACAGTTCCATTTGATTCTTTTGTAAAGTGTGAAATTCCTCTTTTAGATCTTGCATGAATTTCCTCACCTCCTGGAACTCTCCTTCCTCTTCAGCAGTTCATTGTCTCTCTTCTCTTCCATCTCTGTTAGCTTTGCCATTGAATGTTCTGAATTCTTTATCAGACATTTGCATGACTTCCAATGAGCTGTGTGTGGATTAAGCGGAGTTATCCTTTTCCCTTGGAGGAGAGGTATTTTCCTGTTTTCCCATATTTCTTGTGGTCCTGCAGCGATTTCTAGTCATCTGGTTATGGTCGGTTTCTTCCCAAACTTGGAAGTTCAATCTGAGTGTCAGTGGGAGATCTTCAATTCTGTTTCCCCAAAATGGCTTGTTCGCAGGAGCCATGAAGCTGTGTGTCTCCAAGAAGGCCTGTTCCCTTTGCCTCTCCAGTGGGAGATCTTCAATTCTGTTTCCCCAAAATGGCTAGTTCGCCATGAAGCTGTGTGTCGGTTCTTCATCTACCTTCTCTCACAACACGGTGGCAGGAAGAGTTTTGGAGTATTTTACTGGTTGTCAGAAATCATGAGGCATTTTCTATGCACAAACGCATCCTGACTTTCCCGGCAGCCCAGTGTGATAGCCTGATGAATATAGAAATCTAGATTCCTACTTGACACTTGGTGGTAGTGAATATTGAGACGATTGTTTTCTGTTGCATTTGCCTGGAGCAGAGTCGTTATACCTGAAGGTTTTTAATCTTGCTAGGGTGTGCTTTTTGGCTCCATTTGCTGAGATAGAGCAGAGTTTTGGGGGGCTTTTTTGGTCTCTGTTGTTTCTGGGTTGCTCACTTTTCTCTCTCCAAATCTGAAATATATGATGCCAAAAGTAACCCAGGAAACTCACAGGTATGTCATCCAGTGGGTCCCAAGTCACAGTCAGCCTGCCTTCTCGCTACCTTTCAGAGTCTTTGTGTTTGTTTCACATATTGCGTTTAGGGTTTTTATTTGCACTTAATAGGGAGAACAGGGAACATGTACCCTTCTTTTTCCTGCAGTTGAAAGTTAGTGTTAAATTTTTGTTTTCATTTAAAAATGTGTTTGTTTATAGGGGCGGGGAGAGGGAGATTGATCAGTTTTTATTGTTGCTTGATGGGGTCTGTGCTTGCCAGAGAGAAACAGAGAAAAGGAGAGGAGAAAGCACTTTTCCTAAAGGGAATGGTCATGCCACAAGCTCTTCTCCGTTTCTCCCTCCTACTGAGATTTTAGGCATGAACATAGACACAACTGGCATGTTTCTCAAGTACCACGTCTGGGATTTGAACCTCAGTGTCAGCCATATAGGTTCCAGCCACCTTGACCGTCAGACCGCAGGATCACCCAGTTGATAGATTTTTTTTGACAGAGTCTTTCTGTGTTGGGATTCTCTTGCCCCAT
This sequence comes from Tupaia tana, assembly GCA_026018925.1. Classification (NCBI taxonomy): domain Eukaryota; kingdom Metazoa; phylum Chordata; class Mammalia; order Scandentia; family Tupaiidae; genus Tupaia; species Tupaia tana. The sequence continues at coordinate 7,262,912 of JAKSZU010000016.1, forward strand.
CCTTCCAGCTAGCTAGATCTATAGGCACATGCCTAGCCTTTTTAGGTTGGGCTGAGAACCAAATCTAGTCCTCCAAGGTAGCCTTACCCTCTTAGTAGTAGTGTCTTAGCATCATGTACCACCATAGCTGAGCCTCATAGTGTTTTTTTTTTTTTAATTTGTAAGACGGTACATGGTTGCTGAAGATGTGCACATGCACGCATGCACACACAGACACACACACACACACACACACACGCAGAACGAGCAAGAAGGAAAGTGAGAAAGCACCCCTTCCCATTCCCCATGGTGTATGGCCATGCTGCAATCCCTGCTTCTCCATTTCTCTTTTTTGGATTTTGGGTATGTACGCACACAAACCTGGTGTGTTTTTCAAACCACTGGGTCCAGGACTCGAACTGCATTGTTGCCTATGGTGGGGTCCAGCTGCCTTAACCATAATTGATACATGTCTAATGGTAGTTTTTAGGTATTCGTTTTCTTGATCTGTTAACAATCTTGTTTGTCCTTGGTTCTGTGAGATAACTTCCCTTCGTAAGCTATTGCATCCTTCATTCGTTGTACTCCTCACACTGTGATTGTTTTCTTTCTCACTGGTTTGTAATCTCCAGGCTATACTAGTTACCATATTTATTTATTTATTGAGAGGTTTTTGCTATAGGGCACATGTGCTCACCAGAAAGACAGAGAGATAGAAAGCGAGAAATCACCCCCCAGGGGGGATGTCCACGCTGCAATCCCTTCTCCTCTATTCTCCCTTGGGACCTTGGGCACACACACACACGTGCCCAACGTGAGTTTAAGTCACCAGGTCTGGAACTCGAACCGTGGTTGATCACATGGGAGTCCAGCGACATAGCCATTACACTAACTGCTGGTCCGACTAGTTACCATATTTTGCACATGTCTGTATATTAGATGCCTAGTGTAATACTTGGTACGTCGTAGATATACTAAGTGTTTCTACCAGTGTTTAACCACAGATGCAGGAAGTCCCATCAAGGATGAAGGTTTCTCTTTGGAAAACAGTAGTCTAATGGTGTGATGACCCTTGATAAAACAGGACTTAAAGAGTATTATTGGTGGGACCAGCAGTTAGCGTAATGGCTATGTCGCTGGAATCCCATGTAGTCGACTGTGGTTTGCGTCCCAAACCTGGTGGCTTAAAACTCACGCCGGGTGCGTGTGCATGCGTGCCCAAGATCCCGAGAGGAGAATGGAGGAGAAGGGATTGCGGCGTGGCCATCCCCCCGGGAGGTGATTTCTTGCTTTCTGTCTCTCTGTCTCTCTCTGTCTGTCTGGCGAGCACACGCACCCTATAGCAAAAGCCTCTCCAAAAAAAAAAATGTGTTATTGGAGAGATGGAGTTGGATGTGAAATTTTTGTATAGAATAGAGAAATACCCAAATTTGAGTCAAAATTGTAAAATTAATTGCTAGGAGGCTAACTGGACAAGGTGACCTTCATTCACACTCGCAGTAAAATAGACACATCACATTCAATGTCTTTCTTAGGACGACAAATATTTAGGTCATTTTGAACTATGTACTAGTATCAGTGGCTGATAGGAAGCTGGAGCTTTTGAAAATCAGTTTTGATAGTTCTGAGCTCCAAAACTTTAAAACAATGTTAAAAACCCACAAATTTGGCTGATACTCTGTTTCTCCCTTGTGAGCTCATTAACATACCTTAATGTGTGCATCTTATGAGTCTCTCGAGTGTCAGGCTGTCTTACCAGTGTCGAGTATCATGTTTCTCAGGTCCTTACATTAGAAAGTGTGACCTAAAACTGGAAAGTGGAGGTGGGTGGACTTTCTCTATAAGACTGACAGGATGCCAAGGAGAGTTGGTAATGACAACCTGACATTAAGAAAAAGGCTGGGGTTGGCCTTATAGAACAGTGAGTAAGGGCTGTGCATTGAAAGCTGGATCCTATATGGCCTAGTGTGGTTTGAATCCTGGCCCTGGCAGCTTGAAAAATCCCTAAATCCCGAAGGGACAGACAAATGGAAAAGGGATTGTGGTGTAATCATGGCTCTCACTGTGGGATTCTCTCTCCCTCTGGTGAGTATGCACACACACACACACACACACACACATGCAATTAAAAAAATTATTGAGACATTTTCTAAAAAAAGCTAAAAGACCCCAAATTTAGAGTCTTACTTTAAAAATGCAATATGAGGGGACTAGCATATGGTGTAATGGTTACGTCTCTGGAGTCTGACATAGTCGACCATGGTTCGAGTCCCGGACCTGGCAGCTTAAAACTCACACTGGGCACGTGTGCCCAAAATCTCGAGAGGAGAATGGAGGAGAAGGAATTGCGACATAGTCATCCCCCCCCGGGGGGGGATTTCTTGCTTTCTGTCTCTCTGGTAAACGCACAAGCCCTATAGCAAAACGTCTTTATCTAAAAAAAAAAAAAAAAATGCAGCCTGAATTTTTATAATGATGACCCTAAGTCTAGAAATGTTTAAATTACTGGGTCATTGGAAAAGTCATGATGTGTATTCCTATGCAATAATGCATCATGGCTTTTCTGAGATATATTTTATAGTAACATTTCATGTTGGCAAATTTATTTGCAGGAAGAATTTCTTCATTGACAGTGGTAAACAAATGCATGTCTGTCATTTGAAACCTAATCTTTTTTTTTTTTTTTTTGGAGAGGTTTTCGCTATAGGGCGCGTGCGCTCGCCAGACAGACAGAGAGATACAGAGAGACAGAAAGCAAGAAATCACCCCCCAGGGGGGATGGTCACGCCGCAATCCCTTCTCCTCCATTCTCCTCTCGGGATCTTGGGCACGCACGCACACGTGCCCGGCGTGAGTTTAAGCCACCGGGTTTGGGACTCGAACCGCGGTCGACCATGTGGGAATCCAGCGACATAGCCATTACGCTAACTGCTGGTCCCGAAACCTAATCTTAAATTAATTTAGAAAATTCTGTATGTGGAACAGTTCATTAATCAACATATCATAATGTTATTATTTTTTAATAAGTTTACAAAACCAGTTTTCTCTAAATTGTTACGGACTTAAGCTTTGTTTTTCATTGAAAGTCATTAAAATATTTCCTCTTAGTATTTGTTCCCAAACTGTGTGGCTGTTAATGTAGATGTTTATTGTATTTAAAAATACGAATTTTAAGTGTGTATACATAACTATTAATATATACACATATTTAGAACTAAGGAATCCTGTTGTGTGCAGTTTCAGTATAGGGAATATTGAAAACAATATTATGCAACTGGAATTTCAGATAAGAATTATTGGAAGGATTTGGAATTTTTTTTTTTTTTTTGGCTAATTGGATTTTCTGGTTAATTCAGGATTAGAGATAAAGTCTTTTTTGTTTAAATGTTTGTCAGAAATTTTCCTGACTCTGTTTCCACATAGATGGTGCTGGATCTGAAACCTGGTATAAATTGGCTTTGTAGCAGCAGCTAATAACGTCCCCTTTATCCAAACCCTCACTCACTGCCGGCAGCTCTTTTCGTGAAGTGCTCTCCCACCGAGTCGCTGGAGCCAGTGCAGTCATTGCTCAGTTTACTTACAGTTTCCAGAAATGCCACTTTGCTACTCATGCAGCCCCACCACAAGCCTCTACGTAACTCCTTTATTGTTTAGAACAGTTCTGAGGTCTGGAATTTTACAAACTAAGATTTGGGATTCAGTCTTCCTTTAGGGTGTATGATTTCTGCCATATTGTGTAATGGCTTAAGTAAGTTTTCGTGAATTTGTCAAAAAACATCCTCAGTATTTTTAACATAATTTTCCTTGGTAGAATATGGTTGAAGTTACAGTTGTCTTAGAAAGTAACCTATTTGGGGACCAACAAATGGCATAATGGTTACATTGCTAGACTCCCACATAGTTGACCACAGATCGAGTCCTGGACCTGGTGGCTTAAAAATTATGCTGAGGGACCAGCATGTGGTGTAATGATTATGTCGCTGGACTCCCATGTAGTCGATTGCAATTCGAGTCCTGGACTTGGTGGCATAAACTCATGCCGGGCACGTGTGTGTGCTTGCATGCCCAAAATCCTGAGGAGGATGGAGAAGGGATTGCGATGTAGCCATTCCCCCAAAGGGTAATTTCTCGCTTTCTGTCTCTCTGGCAAGCCCTCAGGCCCTATAGTAAACATCTTTAAAAAAAAGAAAGTGACCTGTTTGCAGGTTGGAGCTGTTACCTCTTGACCACCAGTATAAGTGCTTATTTCAGCCTTTGTTTTTCTTTTTTAAAAGACAAGGTCTCTCTCTGTGTCAGTCCTCCTGCCTCAGTCTCCCAATTTTTCACTTTTTTTTTTTGGAGAGATTTTTGCTATAGGGCGCGTGCGCTCGCCAGACAGACAGAGAGAGACAGAGAGATAGAAAGCGAGAAATCACCCCCCAGGAGGGATGGCCACGCCGCAATCCCTTCTCCTCCATTCTCCTCTCGGGATCTTGGGCACGCATGCACACGCGCCCGGCGTGAGTTTAAGCCACCGAGTCCGAGACTCGAACCGCAGTCGACTACGTGGGAGTCCAGCAACATAGCCATTACGCTAACTGCCGGTCCCCCAATTTTTCACTTTTTGTTTGATTTAGAACAAAGTGGTGTCTGAACCTGGTTTAAGACAGATGTAGCTTTTCAGATTTTGGATCTGTTGCTGTATGACCTTGGGAAAGCCACTTCATTTCTGAGCCTCAATTTTTTTTTTTTTTTTTTTTTAAGAATTATTTATTTAATTTTTTTTTAAATTATTTTAAAAATTTGCTATAGGGTAGGTGTGATCATCGGAGAGAGAGAGAGAGAGAGAGAGAGAGAGAGAGAGAGAGAACGAGGGAAAGTGAGAAAGCAAGCCGCCAGGTCTAGGACTCGAACTGCAGTCGACCACGTCAGAGTCCAGTACCTTAACCACCCACCATGCCACCTGCTGGCCCCTGTGCCTCAGTCTTTTGACTTTTAGAAATGGAGCTCAGAATCGTCATTGGGTTTACATGAAATCCTGTGTGTGATACTTCTTTGTAAGTGGGATGAAAGGAGGCACTTGGTGCAATGTTAGTTCTAGTCACTGCTTAGTGGTACGGATAGTTATTTAGAGATCAGAATGGCCAAGCACAGGTAGGAATAATCTTACTGCTCTTTAGGATCCCATTGATTGTTCTTTCTGTTACATGTTTTAGCTTATACACATTAAAAAATACCAAACTGGCCCTGTAGTCTAGTGGTTAAGGGAGCTAGATCTCACATGACTGACTGTGAATTGAATCCTGGCCCCCAGTGGCTTGAGAAACATACCAGGCACGCATGTGTGTTTACCTAGAATCCAAGCAGGATAGAGAAAGAGATGTGAAGAGATTGCAGAATGCCCCCCCCCCCCCCCCGCCTCCACTGTGCGTGCACACGTTCGTGCACACACGCACAAGTACATGAACCTTCTGGCAATTAGGAAAAAAAAAAGTGCTAAAATCCTTAGACCTATTAATCACAGAAGATAATAAATTTTAATTGGTTCTTGGGTTTTATTATTTATTTATTTTCTGGAGAGGTTTTTGCTATAGGACGCGTGCGCTTGCCAGAAAGAGACAGCGAGAAATCACCCACGAGGGGGGATGGCCACACCATAGTCCTTTCTCCTCCATTCTCCTCTCGGGATCTTGGACACCCACGCACACGTACCCGGTGTGAAGTTAAGCCACCAGGTCCGGGGCTCAAACTACGGTCGACTACATGGGAGTCCAGCAACATAGCCATTATGCCAACTGCTCGTCCCAGTTCTTGGGTTTTAAACACTTCAAGAGTTATTAAAAATGTCTTTAGAAAGTAGGAGGCAACAGCTTTACTTACTCATTTGAGTGTATAGGTAAGCCTTGTGTTATTCTTTATAATAATAACTAATAGAATTTGTCATGTGTTGTATTTTTTGCCCAGAATCTGAAGTAAGATTACTTACAAAGGTGATGATGTGGCTAACAGAGCAATCATAAATCTAAGCAACTGGCTGATAATATTCAGTGGCTGCTTTATAAGACTGACTGACTAAATTACTGCTGGTTTTCTAAAACCTACGGCCAAGAATGTTTAACCTGGTATTAATAGTACTTGACTCTGGGGTTGGCCTCATAGCTCAGCAGTTAAGGGAACTGGATCTCACGTGGCCAAATGAGGTTCGACTCTCAGCTCTAGTAGATTGAAAACCATGCCATGCTGGGCATATGTGCCCAAAATCCTGAAGAATTGGAGAAAAGAGTGTGGCAAGACCAAACCCCCTGAAGGGATGTTTTCTTCTCTCTCTCTCTCTGGTGAGCATACACACCCTTTGCCCATTAAAAATTCCCTGAAAAACAGTGCTTGACTCATGAACAAATTTAGAAGTGTTAGCTATTTTGAGGCAGTCAAAGTGGATGTATCAGTGGTATAATTTTTAGAAAATAAAAATGAAAGGCTAGTAAAGTAGAACTAACATTTAATTTAAGTAACTAAAAAAAGAAAAAGGACTAATATAAGAATAGGCTTATGTGACACTGAATGTATTTTTGGAAATTTTTTTTTTTTGGAGAGATTTTTGCTACAAGGCACGTGCGCTTGCCAGACAGAGACAGAAAGTGAGAAATCACCCCCTGGGGGTATGGCCACGTCACAATCCCTTCTCCTCCATTCTCCTCTCAGGATCTTGGGCATACACGCACACGTGCCCGACATGAGTTTAATCCACCGCCGGGACTTGAACCACGGTCTACTACATGGGAGTCCAGCAGCATAGCCATTACGCTAACTGCTGGTCCCTTGGAAAATTCTTAATAATGACTGCCTAGGTACAGGTAGCATTAATGTGGGATCTACAGATGAAGTAATACAATAGCTGTTAGTTTTTCTCACTTCCCTTAATCAGCCTTGTCATTATTCTTTAAACTGTAGCCATATGTATTGATTGGCAGTTTTTCCTCTCTCTGTTCCATTCTCTAGATTATCCTTTGCTTTGAGCATAGCAAATGCGGAAGGGAGCCAAGAACAAAGGAAAGGCAGCCCTGTGGCCTACTGTACTGGTTACAAGAGCCAGGTCTGACATGAATCCTGACCCAAGTGGCTTGAAAAACATTTCTGGTGTGTGCATGTGTGTGCGCACATGCACGTGTGTGCCCCAAATCCCAATGGGATGGAGCAATGGAGGTGGAGGGACTGCGGCATGATCATGGCCCCTTGGTGGGGTACTTTCTCTTTTTTTGTCCCTCCTTTTTTTCTCTGTCTGGCAAGCCCATGTGTCTTGAGGGGAGGGGAGAATGCAAAAGGATTCTAATAATCCATAGACGTGACCATCAGCTACACATAATGGAGAGCTGGTTGTATTACGCTGGAATTTTAGGGCCGGCTGGTGGTTTGGTGGTTAAGGTGGCTGTGTCCCACCTGGCCATTGCATGGTTCCTGTCTGGACCCAGTGGCTTGTTAGGTGCATGAGTGCATACGTGCTCAAATTCCTGAGGAGAAGGGACTGTGGCATGGCCGTTCTCCTGGGGCCAGGGGGTGCTTTCTCACTTTCTGTCTCTCCCTCAAGTGTATGTGCCCTAGAGCCAAAAAAAAGGGGGGGGGAATTTTATCTCAGTAATATTTTAAGTAGTAGAATCTCTGGGAATGACAAAAATCAACAATGCCTCTTTTAGTGGTGGTGTTGGTTTAACTATTTTTAGTTTATAAATCAACCGAAGTACTACTGTAAATAAGATCAGTCACTGTTAGACAAAATGGTGAAGTTTTAAAACTAACAAATGTCCTTCAACTTTCCTTGCGTTGCCCTCCCATGAATAACATCTGGGAAGTGCCATCTTGTGTTTCTGCTTTTGATGGTCACCTTGTCCAGTCTTTCTACTTAATCAAAACAGGAAAGAAGAACACTTCTAAAATTTGGTTTTATTAGAATGACTTTTTATCTATCCAGAAAGTCATAGAATTGAGAATTGGGTGGAAACTGTGAAACTTCTTCTTGAGATTGCTATAATTTCAAGGTATCCAGGAACCTAGATTGTCTGAAAGAGAGTTTGGGGCAAAGTAGATTAAAAATTGATTAAAAATTTCTTTATAAAAATTTAAGCATAAATGACTAGGTAGAAGAATACTCACGAGGGGAGTTAGACCAGCCTGAAATTGCATTCGTGCCAAGCTTAAAGGTCAGAGTGACAGAGACCTCTCAGGATGACTGGCTTGTTCCCTCTGGCACAGCTCCTTCCTCTCCAGGAAGAGAACACCTGGTCAATAGCAGCTGAGGGAGGTCTTTTCTCAGACATTAGAAAGTACCTGCTGTATAGCTTCCTCCTGGAACAAAGAGCCTGCTGTATTTTACCATAGGTTTGCTTATCAGGCCTCTTACCTTCGTGGTGGTTATTTGGTTGTGACTTTTTTATTTACTTATTTTTTTTGAGAAAGAGTTTTGCTATAGGGCGTATGCACTCACTAGAGAGACAGAGGCAGAGAAGCAGAAAGCAAGAAATCGCCCCTCGGGGGGATGGCCACACTACAGTCCCTTCTCTATTCTTCTCTCAGGATTTTGGGCATGCACACACATACACCCGGTGTGAGTTTTAGGCTGCTGGGTCCGGGACTCGAACCATGATCGATTATGTGGGAGTCCAGTGCTGTAACCATTATGCCATCTGCTGGACCCTGGTTGTGGCCTTTATGAGGATCTCGTAAAAGCCATAGACCATCTTTCCAAGAAAATGCCCATAGGTGTACCCATGCATCTAGTTTCGTTGGCTTACAGTCCATGTAAAAGCCCTCTTATGTCCACCTCCCATTCACTTCTCTAAATCTGAGTAGGAATCCCTTTTTATTTTTAAGTGAAAAAATTTTTAAAAAGGTTTTTGCTATAGGGCATATGTGCTTGCTAGAAAGACAGAGAGAAGGAAAATGAGAAATCATTCCCCAGGTGGGAGGGCCATGCCACAGTCCCTTCTCCATTCTCCTTGGAGCATCTTGGGCACGCACATGCACAAGTGCCCGATGTGATTTTCAAGCCACGAGGTCTGGGTCCGGGACTTGAACCGTGGTCAGCCATGGTCAGCTGTGGTCCAGTAACGTAACCATCTTGCCACCTGCTGTCCCCAGAATCCCTGCTTTGATCCTTTTCTAAGACCAGTTGTTCAGTTTTTTAACCTTTCTTCTGTACTCCACCTGCTCTTCTATGCCATGATTTCCAGATACATTTATTTTTTTTTTTTAAATTTTTAACCTTTTTTTTCTGCTTTACTCCCTGTGTGTTGATCAGAACTCTTATTATAAGTGGTAGAAACCTAACCAGGCTAGATTAGACAGAACTCAAGGGAGTTCACTGGCTCATGAGCCCAAACCACAGGAAGGACATAGGAGCAGTAAGAACCAGGGCCTTGTTCACTGTCAGCCTTCTTTTCATCTCTTCAGTCTCTCATCTTCAGTCTCTCTCCACGGTTCTGTCATTCTTTCAAACAGATTTCTTCTACGTGGCTATAGACAAGTTGGTGACAACTGCCAGGATTATATCCTGAGTTTTTCTATCAGAGAATCTAATTTTCATTCTTCTGGTTGAGAATATCTCAGAGGAGTCTGGCTTGACTCAGCTTGGGACATGCTTACCCGTATGACCTGGGGCATGATCAGACCTCACCTAATGTGCCTAGTTGGAATTTGAGTAGAAACTGTCCCCAAAAGAATCGGTAGATGCTCTGTTCCCAGAAAAGGGGAAAGGTGCCGGGTGGATAAAACAGGGCTTGTCTACCATGTAGTCTTCTGGCCACGAGTCTATGTCTTTCCACGTTGTTATTACATACCAGGCCTAGCATTGACACCAACTGCTGTGAAGGCCAGGGAAGGAGCTGGCAAGGATTCGACTTCCTGAGCTTATTCTAGTTTACCACAGGAAGTTTTGACGATCCAGACATCGAGTACAGAGAAGTTGTGTGTGTTGTAAAATAGGAAGAGCAAAATAATGTTCCCTTTGAAGACCGTCTGTGCATGTCTTCCTCTCTTCAGATCCTGAAGTCCTTAATGCCAGGGATTGTGTCCTGTGTATTTCTGCTAATAACAAGGAGTACTATAGTAAATAATCTATTGCATAGAGAAGGCAATACTGAGTTAAAGGAAACAAAATCCAGGGCCAGTGAGTGGTGTGATAGTTAAGGCACTAGATTCCTACATGGCCCACCATGTTTCAAGTCCTGGACCTGGAGGCTTGCTTTCTTGCTTTCCAGTTTTTTCTCTCTGGTCAAATTAAAATAATAACATGGAATTAAATAAAATAATTCTTAAAGAAAAACAAACAAAACCCAAAGTCCTTAACATAGTATGTCTGCAGTTGACAGCATGTGTACTTGTGGTTTATTTTGTGTGTCAACATGACTGGGCATTTGGTTAAACATTCTGTTTCTGTGAAGATTTTTTTTTGGATGAGAGTAACATTTAAGTTAGTGGACAGATTACCTACTCCATATGTGGGTGGGTCTCATCCAATTTGTTGGAAACAGTGATAGAACAAAAACGTATCTCTCCTGAGCCAAAAGGATTTGTACCAGAACACCACCTTTGCAGTGGAATGGCAGCTCTTCCCTGGATCTTCATCCTGTTGGCCTACCCTGCGTAGTTTGGATTTGCTAAGCCTCTACAATCATAATCAATTCCTTGTAATAAATACATCTATTAAAATTTTTTTATTGTTATTATTTTTCAATTTGCTATAGTGCTCACTGAAGAGAAACAGAGACACACAGAGAACAAGAAAATGAGAAAGCAAGCCACCAGGTCGGGTACTTGAACTGCAGTCAGTCATATGAGAGTCCAGCGACTTAAATGTGTAGAGACTAAAGTTATAGTGACAGTTGACTTGCTTTAGTCAGAAATTTGGAGCGTCAGACATTTCTGTGTGTATATATATATGAATGTATGCGTACGTGTATATAATTGCAGTGTAACTATAATAGAGTAGCAGTAGAAAATACAGTTGAAAAGATGGCATAATCTTAATAGAGTCATTTAAAAAATGTGTACATTAAAAATGTTCTGTGTTTTCATCATGGGAAGACTTTGCTAATTTAGGTGACATATCAACAAAAACAACAGATGTGGAAACATTTTTGCATTTTTTGTTGGGAAAAAAATTCTCATTTGTATGCATAGAATATCTTTAGCAGTTGCTTTAGTAAATGTCACACAGATGGTTTAAACTCAGAGTGACTACTCATAATTTTATTACAGCAATTATTTTGAAGCCCGATGTAATTGCATTCGAGATCAGATTTTTGGAAAACCATGAATGCAGCTCAGTGTACCTCCGAGATGTATGGGAATAGGCTTCTAAATCAGCGATTGGTGCCATAGGACCTTTTCGCCAAAGATACATCTCTTTTCTTGGCAACCTGTGGCTTGTCCTTTTTCATATTGCATAACAGAGTGGAACTCAGTAAGCTAAATGTTGTTGAACAGTAGGTGAAGCAGGAGTGGCAACTTGGTTTTGAGTCAGGATATAGAAAAAGAAAAAGAAACTGAGGGAGATAAATGAAAGTAGTCGAGAGTGAGAGAGAAGGTGAGTGATCGGCACCTTCCACTATGGTGATCCTCTCTGATGTGTCAGACACTAGAATGGATAACTACAGCTGAATGATAAGGTAAGTAGGGATAGGGTTTTTTTTTTTTTTTTTTTTTTTAACATTGAAGAAATAATTTCATACTCTCAGTTTAAGAAAAGTCATGGTGGGGCCAGCAGGTGGCACAGTGGTTAAGCGTGCTGGACTCCCACATGGCTGACTACGGTTCAAGTCCTGGACCTGGCAGCTTGCTTTCTCACTTTCCCTTTCTCTTTCTGTCCCTCTCTGGTCAAATTAAAAAATAAATAAATAAATAAATATTTTTTGTTTTTTTCTTAAGAAGAAAAGTCATGGAAGCAGTTATAACTGTTAAAAAAATACTTAAAATTATGTTAAGATCTTAACGTTCTTGTTTGAGTTGTGAGCTGAACCACTTAGACTGATTTTATCTAAGAGAATTGACTGACGGGCTGGCTCCATTACGTAGCCGTGGTGTGCTGCGTGAGATCGCCTCTCCCTCATGAAAGCCATGGCTTGAACCTCCAGCCCAGTCAGCCCTGAGGTACATCAGGCACACGTGTAAATGCACAAGGTCCAGGGGCTGGCGGGCTGGAGAATGGGGCTTGGCGGCATCACCAGACCTACAGGTTGCTCATCCCTCTCTTTCTTTCTCTTTCCTTTTTTTTCTCTTGTATGTTTTGCCATAAGGTGTGAGTAGTTACAGAGGGAAAGTGGAAAATCACCCCCCTGGGGGATGACTACATTGGAATCCCCTTCTCCCTTCCTTTCTTGGGATTTTGGGCATGCACGTGCATGTATATGTACCCAGCATGATTTTCAAGCCGCTGGATCTGGGACTCAAACAGTGGTTGGCCACACATGGAAGTCTAGCACCTTAACGACCACACCACCTTCGGGCCCCCATTGGTCTCTTTTCTTGCATTGTCATGTGTGTGTATGCACACTCATATCATGAATAAAGAATAAGAAAAGTAACTGACAGACTAGTTATTAATACTAGGACATTAGCCATTTTCTAAAACATAAACAAAGCAGGTTCAACACTTTAAAGAAAACAATTTTTGTTGCAAATGATAAATTTCAAGTAAAAATTAGAATTTTGAAAATGTGCATTTGCTACTGTATGTTTACCAGTCTCAGGACTTTCCTAAAGAAGGTGGTAATGGTTATTAAGGGTTTTTTTAATCATTTATTTAATTTTATTTATTTATTTATTTATTTATTTATTTATTTATTTATTTTAGTTTGACTGGAGACACACACAGAGGAAAAGAGGGAAAGTGAGAAAGCAAGTTACCAGATCTGGGACTTGAACTGTGGTCACCCATGTGGGAGTGTCCAGCACCCTAAGCACCATGCCACTTGCTGGTCCCTGGTTTGTTTTTTTTTTTTTTTTTTTGGAGAGGTTTTTGCTATAGGGCACGTGCGCTCGCCAGACAGACAGAGAGAGACATAGAGACAGAAAGCGAGAAATCACCCCCCAGGGGGGATGGTCACGCCGCAATCCCTTCTCCTCCATTCTCCTCTCGGGATCTTGGGCACGCACGCACACACACGCACCCAGCGTGAGTTTTAAGCCACCGGGTCCGGGACACGAACCACGGTCGACTACGTGAGAGTCCAGCAACATAGCCATTACGCTAACTGCTGGTTCCGAGCCCCTGGTTTGTTTTTGATAATACCTAGTGAAATCTTCCAACATTTGGAAGATAAGTGCACCAGTTTTTCAAATAATCAACGTATGGGACCAGCAGTTAGCGTAATGGCTATGTCGCTGGACTCCCATGTAGTCGACCGTGGTTTGAGTTCCAGACCTGGTGGCTTAAATTCATGCCAGGTGCATGTGCGTGCGTGCCCAAGATCCTGAGAGGAGAATGGAGGAGAAAGGATTGCGGCGTGGCCATCCCCCCGGGGGTGATTTCTCGCTTTCTCTCTCTCCCTCTTTCTCTGTCTTTCTGGTGAGCGCACGCGCCCTATAGCAAAAATCTCTCCAAAAAAGTACAAGATAGACCAATGGATTTTTTAAAAAGAATTATTTCATTTATTATCATCATTATTATTTGTTTAATTTGACCAGAGAGAGGAAGGGAAAGTAGGAAAGCAAGCCTCCAGGTCTGGGATTTGAACTGTGGTCAGCCAGGAGGGAGTCCAGTGCCTTAACCACCATGCCACCCACCGGCCCCAAGACCAGTGGATTTTAATGTGACAAAGTATAATAATTAGTTTACAGATTAGGTTCACTACGACTAATGTTTTTTAAAATTTACATTTAGTCATTGTACATCTTTACAGTGTACAGTAGCTTTTCAAAGCATACATAGCAGTGAATGGCCATCAAGTCAAAGATATCACCATGCACATGATCCTCAACAGATAACTTTCTGTTCTTGGGTCTGCTAAATGTTTTTTCCCTGAGCTCCCCCCCCCCCCCCCCCCCCCCCCCCCCATCCTTCATTCTCCACCCCCTCCAATATAGTCTGTGGTATTTTGCATACCTGGGCACTTGCGTTTCAGGCTAACTAGGCCAGGCATTTGAACTGTGGTCACTGTGTGGACTATAATTTCTTTTGAGCAGTGTTTTACCACTGTGCCATGGACCCAACCCAATAATTAAAATTTTGGATGAATGTTTTAAAATTTGGACAAATAACTAAAAAAAACAACTTTGTCATTGAGTGTGTGTATGCTCCAGAGAGAGAGATTGAGAGAAGTGAGTGAGAAACTACCCCCTGGGGGATGACCATGGTGCAGTTCCTCTCCACTGTTCTCTTGGGATTTTGGGCATTCACATTCACTCGCCCAGTGTGATTTCCAGGCCTTTGAGTCTGGGACTTGAACCACACTGTTGGCCTCTATGCCACCTGCCATCCCAGACCAAATACTTTTATATTTAACCAAATACTTTAATATTTAAGCAGATAACTTTTATTGTTACAGAGGCAATGGGTAAATGAATTCTTTGTTAAAATCTGTATTAGTTAATTTAGAAAGTATATGGTCAGTGGTCTTTAAACCTTCTATAGAACTGAAGTTAATTTTGGGGGGTATAAACATGCAATATTATGAACTATAGTAATATTTAAGTATTGAAAATATTTTGGTTTAGAGATTGTTTTTGTTTATATAAAAAATTATCACACATATAGTCACATTCCTACAAAGAACGCAGTGTGAAAGAGATCAGTTTCAAGATGTGAAATCTTGAATATGTGAAAATAGCAATGACAAGAAAGGAAAGAGGAAGGAAAGGTTTCCTGGAGCTGTTGGTCAGACTGTGTTTTGTGCTGAAGTTGGAAAATGGAAGTCTTAAAAGAAGTCTGCCTGTTGTGTTCTTCCTCAAGTGTAATATGCAGTGTGAGAGACCTTAATTAGTGAGAGAACTGTTTTTCAATACTTTGATATAAAATGAATTGACACCATTTCTCTCCTTTTATCTGTGTATCTTGTTTGACTAAAATTTAAAAAGCAAGTTTGGGCACAAGGATACATTAATGTAAATCTTAGGAGAGTAACGTTTGGTCGTTGGTTTTGTTTAGACATCTCCCTGTATAGGGTTCCTGGTCCTGTCTTCACGGAGCTGGGACTGCAGGCATGCGCCCCCACACCCTGCTTTCTAGGGTGGCTGGACCTTGAACTCAAACCTCCCACATGGGCTCAGCCTGCGTGGCCAAGAATGTTCATAATGTGCTAGTTATGGAAATACTTTACATTGTGGTAACAAAAGTATTTCTTAAACACAGTTCTAAGAAATACGATTACTGATATTTCTGCCAATATAGGTAGTGAGTGATAGCCTGGACTTTGGAATCAAATAGACTTGGTTCGAATCTTGGTTTAGCAACTTCCTTGTGAAAAGGAGTGATTAAATTCCTCCTGGGTTTTGAGACGATTAACGAGACAAATGAGTCAGGTGCCTCCGAGTAAACGCTTGGTAAATATTAACTTGTGATTTTGTTATTGCTAGAGAAAACTTCTTGAAAGAAAGTTCACAAGCTTGTGGATTTCTCTTTGACATCCTTTAAAAGATTTTTTTTTCCTAACTTGATGGTGAGAAACAAAAAGTCTTAAAATAAATGTATGATTTGCATATTGGTTTAGAATTGATTTGTTTGTTGTATTTTGTGTATTTGGTGTGTTTTATTGGGCCTCTCAGACAGGGAAGGTCTCACAAAGTTCATAGAAAAGGTATATTATAGAAAAACTAAGTATGGATTTAAAACATTTGTTGAACAGAAATAAATTCGTACTTTTATTTCCTTTTCCACAAACTTTTAAATATTTTTCCTCTAATTTTGCCAGAGGGTGCATGCCCTTGCCCATGAGGCACAAGGAAAAGAGGGAAAAGGCAGGAGAAAAAGTACCCCCCGTATTACCTTCCCATATCTGCAGTTCTCCGTCCTGTTGGGACTTACTCATGTGTGTCTGGCGTTTTTTAAAAATAGAAACTGCCAAAGTTTTAGTGTTTAATAATTAACACAACTGACCACGGCTCGAGATGTGTAGATAACATGTTGAAGACACTGGTGGAATCACTCTTTAAACTCATATCGTGTATTGTTAAGAATGCACACTTAGTGTGGTTAGCTCAGATAGCTAGCTGGTCTTCTCTTGGTGTTCTAGATTTCAGTGTCAATTATGAGCAACCTCCAACTCTTCTGTGTGGCAGGTCTCTTGTTTCCACCTCCCAGTTCTTCCACCCAGCCTGTGTCATGAGGTCGGCAGTGTTTTTCTCCATATCATCAGTGTGATCACTCATATCATCCATTCTTCCAATGGCCTGGTCGGATGTAGTCTGACATTTATCTTGCATTCGTGGCAGGACAGTCTGCACCACAGAGGTCAGGTCCTGCACGGTCTTGGGTCAGTCTCGGCCCTCTCCCTGGTGCCCAGCTTGGTGATGGTTGCTCAGACCTTCACTTACATTTCCTTCCATTCGTCATGCAAATGCCTCCTGTGTCTGGTGTTTTTTAAGCACTGAGGTTGGGATTTGAACTGTCTTGCATGGTTGACCAGGTGCTATCTGGCTCCCTTTACTAGACCATCCAGCCCTTTACACAAACTTTTTTTTTTTTTTTAATTTGCCATCTGCCATGTGGAAGTCTATCACCTTCACCACCCCAACACCTGCTGGCCCTCCTCTCAGGATTTTTGGGCATGCATTCACACGTACCCAGTGTGATCTTCAAGCTGATAAGTCTGGGACTTGAACCATAGTTGGCCATTGGGAATCCAGAGCCTTAACCACTACAACACATGCTGGCCTGTTCCACAGACTTACAGACTTTTTGAAGTACCTGCATATGTCTGTGAACCCAGAACATTTATTCTTGGTTTTCATCCTGTTGGTTGTTAAAATAAGTTTTCTGTCTTTTTAAGACAGTATCATTCATTACATTTATATTTGATTTGGTACTCTTTTGTCAATCTTATTATTTTTATGGAAAATTGTTATGATATAGTTTTTTGAAGGAACTTATATAAAGTCTGAGAGGTACTTTGACTGCTTTGAGCCTTTTTTAGAGAATTATTTTATTTTATTTATTATTATTATTTTTTCCACTTTGATCAGAGAGAGAGAGAGTTAGAAAGCAAGCCTCCAGGTCCGGGACTTGAACCATAGTCAGCCATGTCGGAGTTCAATGCTGGCTTTTTGAGTCTTTTTTTTTTTTTTTTGGAGAGGTTTTTTGCTACCGTGACACCAGAGAGACAGAAAGCGAGAAATGGGGGGATGGTCTGGGATCCCGCACTTTTAAGCCACCAGGTCCAAGAGTCTTGATCCAGCACATACCTTACGAATTGGTTCACTTTTTGAGTCTTCTCAATTGCAGACTTCTCAGACAGATTATTACTGTTCTATCTCTCCCAGCAAGGATGTATTGAACATATTTTAAATAAAAACATACTTTTAGGTGAATGAAAGAGAACATCCCAGGCTACTAGCAAAATGAAAAGACCCAGGCCTTAAAGGGTACCACTTCTCAGTTCTTTGTCTTACTTAATATATACATGCTCAGGCAGGAATATTATTTTACTCACTAGCTCAAGTACATTTCTTGTTTTTCTAGTTCAGTCTGTAATATGTTTCTGAGAAGATTTGAATTTTGTTGTGGTTTACCCTTTGTAGCTTATAATTGTTGACCTTTTCTAAAAGTACTAAATTTAGGGACCAGGACATGGCATAATGGTTACGTTGCTGGACTCCCACATAGTCGACCATGGCTCAAGTCCTGGATCTGGTGGCTTAAAACTCAGTGCCATGTGGGACCAGTAGATGGCATAATGGCTATGTCACTGGACTCCCACGTAGTAGACTGCAGTTCAAGTCCTGGACCCGGTGGCTTAAACTCCTGCCAGGTGCGTGTGCATGCGTGCCCAAGATCCCGAGAAGCGAATGGAGGAGAAGGGATTGCTGCGTGGCCATCCCCCCAGGGGATGATTTCTCACTTTTTGTCTCTCTGTTTCTCTGTGTCTTTCTGGTGAGCGCACATGCCCTATAGCAAAAACCTCTCCAAAAAAGAGAAAAAGCAAACTCAGTGCTGTGTGTGTGTGCATGCCCAAAATTCTGAGAGGAGACTGGAGGAGAAGGGATTGTGTCTTGGTCCTCACCCCTGGGGGATAATTTCTCTCTTTCTGTCTCTCTGCCTCTGTCTCTCCAGCAAGCATACATACCCTATAGTAAAAATCTCTCATTAAAAAAAAAATAGGCTAAATTTAGAATTATAATAAACCTTTTACTTCCCAGTAAAGTGTAGAGGCAGTGCATCATAAAAGAGAATAAAGGGGCCAGCAGGTGGCATAGTGGTTACATCGTTGGACTCCCGCTTAGTTGACTGTAGTTCGAGTCCTCGACCTGGGCATGCGTGCATGTGTGCCCAGGATCCCAGGAACGAAGTGGAGAAGAGATTGCAGTATGGCTGTTCCCTCTGGGGAGTGATTTCTCACTTTCTCTCTCACTGACTTTGTCTGTCTCTCCAGCGAGCGTTATGGCAGAAACCTCTAAAATGAAAAAACAAGTTAGTAATGAGCACAGATTCCAGAGCTTACAGACCTGGGTTCCCAGAAAGGAGAATGGAGGAGAAGGGATGCCACCATCCCCCCTGATTTCTCGAGTACACGCACGAAAAACCTCTCCACAAGAGTAGAGCAGATTCCAGAGAGACAGAAATTGCCAGAGAGTACACGCACTTACCAGAGAGAGACACTGGGACAGATGGGGCGAGAAGGCACCCAGTGAGGAATGGTCGTGCACAGTCTCTTCTCCATTTCTTCCTCCTTTTGGGATTTTGGGCATGTATACACATGTGCCCAGTGTGTTTCTCGAGCCACCAGATCCAGAGCTTGAACTGCACTGTTGGCCATGTGGGATCCAACCACCTTAACAATTACGCCACCTGCTGGCCCAAGTTATTTAGATTTTTACTAAAATTTCAATTAAAAATAGAAGAAAGGAGGAGCCAGAGGTGGCATGGTAGTTATAGTGCTAGATTCCCACATGGGTGACTGTGGTTTGAGTCCTGGACTTGGCAGCCTGAATATCATGCCAGGCATGTGTGCATGAGTGCCCAAAATTCAGGAGGAGAATGGAGGAGAAGGGATTGTGGTGTGGCCATCCTCCCTGGGAGGTGATTTCTGACTCTCTCTCTCTCTGTCTCGCTCTGGCATGCACACGTGCCCTATGGCAAAACTAAAAAATATAAGAGAGAATAAAGGAAAAACAGCTAAACTTGTTTTAATAATGACTTCCGAACTATTATTTACTTTGCAAGCAAATATATGAATATTAAAGTTACAGAAATAAATTTATCTACTTGATCTAAGTGCTAAAAGCATAACTAAGTTAATTCCCAGGGTTGGTGTGGTTCATATACTCACATCAATTGGTTCTTTTATAGAAGCTGACGTGAGGTTATGTTTCTGGGTAACTAATTTTTCTGAGACCATAACAAGGCAGAGTGAAAATAGACTCTGCAATCTTCCCTCGATTTCAGAAAAATTTGAACCCATCAAATGAGAAGTTTTTGAATATCCAATTGTGCACTAGGGAATTTAAGAGAAAAATTGCATAAATGTTTGTTAAGGATTTTAATCATTTTTATTTAGAGAGGAAAAGAGTATGGGATGGCATAATGGTTACGTTGCCATATGGTCGATTACGGTTCAAGTCCCAGACCTGGTGGCTTGAAACTCACGCTGGGCATGTGTGCATGCATGTCCAAAATCCCGAGAGGAGAATGAAGGAGAAGGGATTTTGGCTTAGCCATCCTCCTGTGGGGTGATTTCTTGCTTTCTGTCTCTCTCTTTCTCTGGCAAGTGCACATGCATTATAGCAAAAATGTCTCTTTAAAAAAAAAAGAAAAGGAAAGAATAAAATAAGTTGAAAAGAGTAAAAGAATAAAAATAACTTGAAAAGAATAAAATAAAGCAAAACCCATGACTCCTGGTTTATTTGAATAATTCATTCATTCATGTCATGGTTAAATATTTATTGAGCACCAGCTTGGATTTTGCAAGGTTCTAGGGACATGAAGATGAACAAAAACTGTCTTTAAACAGAACCATACTTAAAAGTAAATACTAGATACCTAGGTAAAGTAGTGTAATGTTTTTATTGCTCACTTACTAGCTCCCATAAGAAAATAATTTAAGTGGATATTCCCTGACCTCTGAGGTTTGTTAAAGGTATCTATAGAAAACAGTAAGACGCTCATACAGAAATGTGTCTGTGACACTCTAACTTCCATCAGAATTGTCCCAGTCTTCTGGTAGTGAAGGCACTGGTGATTTTAGGTAGGGCTTTATCTGCTTGAAAAACCGCCAGCCTTGGGTCAGCCTTGGGTCCATATTGACCAGCTTCCTTCCTTCCTAACCTTTCTCTCTTCCTCTCTGTCCGGCTTTTTCTTTTTCCTGCCCGAGAGCCAAATGTGAGTGTTGTAGAGAATCTGCTCGGATGCAGGTCATCAGCAGGAGAAGGCAGTGAGTAGGATAATGAAAGATTGTGAGGTCAGAGGCACAATAGGTGGGGCAGGGTAAGTTCAGCATATTACGGTCATTAAACTAGAAATTCTGCACTGAATTCTGTGTCTTTTTGACTTGGGGTAGTTACTAATAAATTATATTTTTAAAATAAAAGTTTTAGTTTTCAAAGAACACCACTCAAGTTCTTCACGATAATTATTTCCATAGTTAAAAAATAAATATTGTCCTTTAAATAGATAGGAAGGAACACTTACACATACATTTTTTTAAAAGTCGATGGAAACTTCCTCTTAATGTAAAAGTGACAGTTTGCACCTAAGTTCTATTTTTGCCAAAAAAGATAGTATTTTGTTTTCATCCTTTCTGAGTAATATGTTGTTAATGTGGATGGAATCTGAATACTATAATTATTAAAAGCAATTATTTTGGAAGAATGAAGTGCAGTACATATCTAATTTTTGTGTGCTTGGCTTTAATAAAATCTAGCTTAATACAGGAGGATATTTTCGCAGGGGTTCGCAAACATTTTCCGTGGAGAACCGGACAGTAAACGTTTTTGGTGTGTTGAGCCACGTGGTCTCGTGGCCAGTATTCAGTTCTGCTGTGGTAGCATGAGAGCAGCTGCAGCCCACGTGGAAGCAGGAGCAGGTGGGGTTTCAGGAAAACTTTATTTGCAAAAACCATCAGCAGGCTGGATTTAGACCATGGTTTGCTTACCCACTACATGCTCTGGGCATATTTTTTAAGCAGTTGAGGCCAGGACTAGAACCACAGTTGGCCATTTGGGATCCATCTTCCTTTAGCCACTGGGCTATAGAATCAGACCTCTATTTTCTTATTAAAAAAAGAAAGATTACTTTTGCTCTCTGTATCTATATTTTATAACTTAATTACATACATATATATAATTTTATGCAGCTTAATGTATTACTTTTTTAGTCAAGAAAATGTGTTTTCAAATTTTTATTAATTATCTGCTAAATATCTTTCATAAGTGTATCATATTTTCCTTTTATTTTATTATGCTTATTTTGAAAAGCATCATTAAACACCAGTGTAGAGTGGATGGCATTACTGAACATCCAAGTAACACGTGACAGACATTAGGACTTGTTTTTAGAGAGAAACCATCTGTTTTATTTTTCAGTTAAAGTAATTTTTTTTTATTGACAGCTTTGTTAATGCTATTAAAAAGAGTTGTAGAGAAAAAGAATGTGTTTATTTATCATTAACTTACTATCAGTTGTTCTTCAGAGACAGTCAAATGGGAAGGAGGGTGTCTTCTCAGCTTTTCAGCTTAAGATTCAAGGACTTAAAGTGGGGATTGATCATGTCGGTCTTCCTCCGATCACCACGTGTAATTAGAACAACAGCGCACGTAGTCTTATAATAGCTGCTCTATTACCGACGTGTATGTAGCTCTTGTGTTAGGGTGCTTGCTAGAATAGAATATGAAGCCTGGAAAACGACAACCAGACGTGTTCCTCTATGGAAAGGAACCAGGCGTCTTTACGCCACTTTCAGTATGTCTCATTTATTTTTTTTAATTTACTTTTATTTTTTCTTTTTTTTGGACAGGTTTTTGCTATAGGGCGTGTATGCTTGCCAGAAAGACAGAGAGAGACAGAGAGATAGAAAGCGAGAAATAATCCCCCAGAGGGGATGGCCACACCGCAGTCCCTTCTCCTCCATTCTCCTCTCGGGATCTTGGGCACGCACGCACATGCGCCCGGCGTGAGTTTAAGCCACCGGGTCCGGGACTCGAACCTCAGTTGATTACGTGGGAGTCCAGCAACATAGCCATTACGCTAACTGCTGGTCCCAAGTATATCTCATTTTAAAGAGCAACAGAATCCCCAAAGGAAATGCTGGACAAGACATTGCTAAATGAATTAGTTAGTGACTGGATTTAGCTCTCCATGACAGATTTTCTCAGTTGTTCGTGTATGTCTCCTTCCAGTGTTCAGAGACCGGAGGAGGAGGAACGAGTGTGTAAATTTCAGTAACTGGCTAGGGACCAGAGGGCACCGACGCACATCTCATGTGAGCCTTGGAGTAGGACGGTGAGGTTTTAGTGAGGGTGAGGGGTGATCTCGGGCAGTATTTCACTTGTATTTAAGAACTTCTCTAAAAAATCTGAACTGAGAGCTGGTTTCGATGAAGAGAGGTTGAAACTGCTGGCCAAAAAGAGACCTGAAGACTGGAAAACAAACTGCAGTTTTGACTCTTCATAAAGCTGGAGGATATTTATTAAGTGGGTTTCTATTTTCTACAGCTTGAAATAAAAGTAGAATGTCTTACACTTCTCTTCCTGGGGATGGGGATGTATGAAATTGATTAATTTTAAGCTTAGGTGCTGATTGTTTTCTTTCCTTTTCTTTTGGGTGAATGATCTTGAGTACATGTGTAAGATGTTGGGAAGTGGAAAACATGTCAAGTACTACTTTTTTTTGGGGGGGGTAGGGGAGAGGTTTTTGCTATAGGGTGCATAGGCTCACCAGAAAGAGAGACAGAAAGGGAGAAATCACCCCCGGGTGGGAGGAAAGGCGGTGGCCACGCTGCAATCCCTTCTCCATTCTTCTCTCGGGATCTTGGACACTCATGCACATGCCCGGCATGAGTTTAAGCCACTGGGTCCAAGGAGTCAAACCATGGTCGACTACATGGCAGTCCAGTGACATAGCCATTACCCCAACTGCTGGTCCTATGTAGTATTACTTTTTAAAAAATATACTAAATATTTTTTTTTTTAGAGAGATTTTTGCTGTAGAGCGTGTACACTCACTGGAGAGATGGAGACAGAAAGTGAGAAATCACCCTCTAGGGGAGATGGCCACGCACAGTCTCTTCTCCTCCATTTTCCTCTCAGGATTTTGGGCAACACATGTACACATGCCTGGCATGAATTTTAAGTCACTAAGTCCAGGACTTGAACTATTGTCAACCATGTGCAAGTCCAGCGACATAACCATTACACCATCTACTGGCTCCGTTAAATTTTTTTAAAATGATTATTTAATTTTATTTATTATTATTTTTAAATTTGCTTTAGGGTATGTACACTCATCAGAAAGAGAGAAAGAGAGAGAGAGAGGGGGAGAGAGAGAGAGACAGAGAGAGAGAGAGAGGGAGAAAGCCACTAAGTCTAGGACTCAAAACACAGTTGGGCAGTGGGAGTGCAACACCTTAACCACCATGCCACCTGTTGGTCCCACTACTGTTATTTTTTTTAATGATAATACTTAGGTAAGTTTTGTACGAGGAATTTCCAAAGAGATGTGCTCTGGGGTACCCAAAGAGTTGAAAGCAGGACCTTGAACAAATATGTGTTCACTCATGATCATAGTAGCATTAGCATTATTGACTGTAACCAAAAGGTGGAAGCAGCTGTGTGCCTGTTGACACATGAGTAGATTAATAAAATGGGGTATATATACATACAGTGGAATGTTATCAGCCTTAACAAGAAAGGGAATTCTAGGCTGGCCCCATAGCACGTGGTTGAGCACTGTGCATTGGAAGCCAGATCCCACATGGCTGACAGTGGTTTGATAACCACCCCAGAGGCTTGAAATGCTGGTATGTGTGCATTATGCCTCACATCCTGACAGGGTGGAGAATTGGTGGAAAAAGGATTGCAGGATGACCGTGTTCCACAGGGGGTTGCTTGCTCCCTCTCTGTTTCTTTCTCTGCTGAGCCTGTGTACCCTTTGGCAATGAAGAAAACAGAGGTTAGGAAAATTGGGCACATGCTAGGCCACAGGTGAATCTTGAGGACATTATGCTAAGTGAAACGAGCCAGTCACAAAATGAACAAATACCGTGTGATTCCACTTACATGAGGCACCTAGAGTGGTCAAGTTTACAAATAGAAAATAGAATGGTGGTGGGGGGACCAGCAGTTAGTGTAATGGCTATGTTGCTGGACTCCCATGTAGTCGACCACAATTCCAGTCCCAGACCCGGTGGCTTAAACTCACTGGGCGTGTGCACGTGTGTGCCCAAGATCCCGAGAGGAGAATGGAGGAGAAGGGATTGCAGCGTGGCCATCCACCCTGGGGGGTGATTTCTTACTTTCTGTGTCTCTGTCTCTCTCTGTCTGGAGAGCACTCGCCCTGTAGTGAAAACCTCTCCAAAAAAAAAAAAAAAAGAATGGTGGCGCCAGAGGTTGGGCAGAAGGTGAGTCCGAGTTACTGTTACAGTGGGGTTGGGATTTCAGGTTTTTTTTTTTTTTTTTTTTTTTTTTTTTTTGCTAGAGAGCACGTGTTCACTAGAGAGAGACGCGGGGGCGGGGGCGAGGGTGGGGAGTGGGGGGAGAAGGAGAAAGCAGCCTCCAGTGGGGAATGGCCACACAGCTATCTCGTCTCCATTTCTTCCCTCCTTGCGGGAGTTTGGGCCTGCACATGCACACATGCCTGGTGTGTTTCTCAAGCTGCTGGGCCTAAAACTTGAACTGTGGAGCTGACCGTGTGGGATCCAGCTGACCACCAGACCATGGATATTGCCTGGTTTTTGTCTTATTTGTTTTAATGGAAAAGAACATGTGGGAGGGAGGAGGAGGTAGGTGTTTTGATAGGGCTTTGCTATGTCACGTTCTTTTGCCCAGCCTCCCAGTGAGCTGGGACCACAGCGTGCACTGCCACGCCCGACCTGTTGGGGGCGAGCCAGGAATCTGCCCGAGCCTCCAGTGTGGCTTCCCTTGCGCCATGTGGTGTCCTGCTGCTTGTGCCACACGGCTGGGCTGCAGTTGTGGTTCTGCAAGATGGAAAAGTTTGGGAGATGGATGATTGTCACGATTGCACCTCAGAGTGACTGTATTTAATGCCACAGAATTGTATAATTAAAAGTAGATAAAATGGTAATTTTTATGTATACCTTAGCATATATATATTTTTTTAAAACAGAAGGGTTTGGCATGATTAGACTTCAGACTGCTTTAGATTGTAGAATTTAGGTTGAACCCCTGAATCAGAGAGGTGATGGGTAGACTTGATCGCCGTCATTGTAGAAAAGTGCTGTTCCCCTTCCCTCATCCTTCCCTACCTTCCTACCCTGTCTTATCCATTAACTGTTTGGAGACCTTGCTAACGGACACTGTATTCTCATTGTGGCTTGTTATAAGGACCGTAATTCTAAACTTAGTGACCATATAGAGATGGAAATTATATATATATATATATATATATATATATATATATATATATATACACACACACACACACACACACACAAAATGAAATAATATATAATTATATATTTATTTATTGATACATACACACCCATATATAAAACATATATTTTCTCTTGCTACAGGATGTATGTGCTTAGCAGAGAGGCATAGAGAGAGGGAGGTAGAAACTACCCTCAGAGGTGATGATCATGCCACAAGTCCCTTCTCCATTCTCTTCTGGTATTTTGCACATGCACGCACATGCACTGATGTATTTTAAGCCGCTGGGTCTGGGACTTGATCCCTGCAATTGGCTATGTAAGACCCAACCGCCTCAACGCCACAACCAGCTGGCCCTAAACTTAGTGACTACATTTCTGGCTTAGATTGAAGCCAAAATATGTATGACCTTGAAGGAGCCCTTCCTCTTTTCCTTGTGTAGATTTTCCTGGTAAAATTGAAATTTTTTAAAGAATATTTTATGTAACTTTTTTTGTTTTAATTTGATCGGTGTGTGTGTGTAGGGGGAGAGACAGAAAGAGAAAGCAAGAGAGAGAAAGCAAGAAAGTGAGAAAGCAAACTGCCAGGTCTGGGACTCAAAGCGTGGTTATCATGTGGGAGTCCAGCACCCATAACCACCATGTCATCCGCTGGACCCCAAATTGAAGATTTAGTATTGACCTTCATAGGTATCCTAAATGTTTTGTGAATTTATAGCTTAGTTGTAAAATTTCCTAAAGATCATTTCAGAATTCTTAGTAAGTTTAAAAATAATGGCCTTTTCTTTTCTGCAAATGTTTTGTTTTTAATCTGATTTCAAAATAAACATGCTCTTTGTAGGAAATATAGATTAAACAAACCCAGGCATTAATCTCATGACTCACAAGTAAGTTTCAAAAGCTTATATATGATTTTCTGTCCTTTTTTCATGGATATATATGTATGTGTGTGGACGTATATATGTATGTGTGTGTATATATGTTTTTATATTCCTGGATTATACTATATGTGTTTAAATACCTGTTTTGAATATCTTTTGTCTAAGACATTCAAGACTTTATAATTTTTGCTTAATTTTTTGCCTTGGTGTAAAGTTACCATTAAGATGATGGAAAATCATCTGCCTTTTACTTTCTTTGTGATAAACAAGGTTTTCATGAAAGCTTGAAGGAAATAATGCTTCAAAACCTGAAACTATACAATTGGTTAGAATATAATAACAGATTATCCAGGCGGCTGAGTTATGATGCTTTGATGCAAGCTTGTTAATGAATTAGTACATGTAATAAGTTAGAGATGTATTTAGATGTTTAGAAGTGAGATTTACAACTACTTGGGTGATGTTTTCAAAAAAACTTTCAAACTTGAGAATATTCTGAAAAAAAAAAAAGAATACTCAGTTATCAAAAAATGAGCAAGAGGAAAAATTGTATCTCATCCATTTAATATGTACCATAAACCTACAGATTAATTTTGTATCTTTGTGAAATTCATATATATATTTTTTGCCCTACCCAGAAACTTGGGCTGCTAAGCTTAGACTAGTGTGTGTATAGCAAAGTAAATGAAGATGCCGTTTTTTAGTTTTATAATTGTACCATTAACTTTTGAAAATTTTTTGCGGGTACCATTAACGATGTTAATCTCTAGAAGTTTCAGCTGCAGAGTATTCTTTAGTCCTTCTCTGAATGCTGATGGTGGAGTTCCCATTCAAGTCCCCAGGGAGGGAGATTTGGAATATGAATGGCAGTGTCCCAGGTCATTGCATGCTGCTTCATCAGCATAGAATAGTAACTAAGTGCTGCTCTGTCAGCAGAACGTCCTGTTGAAGGGGTTCCCTTTGCTTCACTGACCAACAAGGACACACATATCTGGACGAATGCTCTAAACACAAGTTAATAATGAGGTTTCATTCATAAATATTAGTTTCTAGCGTCTATATCCTTCACCTTTTTGTTTTTTTAATAGTTTGTTTATATCATTTAAGAGAGACAAGAGATGGACACCACCAGCAGGGTCCTGGTGTCATGATCCACCCCCAGCCTCGGCCAGCCCAGATCATGGGCATGCATGTGCGTGCCTGACACAGACTGGGCGGCTCTGGGGTGCAGACTCAGACCCCAGCACCTTCTCGTGTCAGTCCAGCATCGCAGACATTGTATACTTCTGTGCCACCATCTGACCCCCTACTTTTCTATTTCTTGAAATAGTGTATGGGTTAGAGAGAAAATAATAGCAGTAAGCACAGGTCTGTGGGTTACTCATTTGTTTCTAGACGTTGAGAATACATGATGCTTAAGACATGGGCTTGCTCTTAACTCTTCAGAGGCTTACAGTTTATAGGGAGAGAGAGAAAAATAATTATAATCTAGTGTGATGGGGACAGTGGTATAGGGGAATACATTGGTGCCAGCCAGTACAGTAGCCACTAGCCACAGGTGGTCATGGAGCACTTGAACTTGGCTAGTAAGACTGAAGAGCCAAATTTAAAATTTGACTATTCGTTTATTCCATGAGAGAGAGAGACAATGAGAGAGACAGACCCAGACAGGCACGTCCAACAGGGTCTTCACGCCGTGATCCTTCCCAAGTCTCAGGCAGCCTGGATCACGGGTGTCCCCACCTGGTATGTGGAGACAGATACGGGGGTGTGGATCCGGGGCCTTCCCGTGAGAGTCCCGTTGTGATCCTGGTGCACTACTCCCTAGCCCTGACCTTTTCATTGTATTTACTTCTAATTAATGTATATTAAAATTAATAAACCCAGACTCGATTCATTTATTGATACACTTAAGATTGTTAAGAGTGATTTAGATAGTTGAGTGTGCTTTTTCAACTATAAACTTCATGAAATCTAAATACACATCAGGTATTTCGGATGAAAATTAAGAATCTGAATTGAGGTGTATTATGAAGTAACACTGGATTTTGAAGATGGTCTCCCAGGAAAAACCTCAATAATTTTTGTGTTGATAATGTGGTAAAATCATAATACTTTAGGAATATGGGTTAAGTATATTATTAGAATTCATTTTACCCCCCTCCCCCCTTTAAATTTAATGTGGCTACTAGAAAATTTAACAGGGTACACCCCACTCGTGTGATATTTCTGTTACACGGTGCTGCTCTAGATGCACAGGAAACCTATGAATTCTGCCCGTGGGGAGTAAGGGAGCGACTCAGAGAACTCGAGCCAGCTGTTCACATGCGCGTGCACACACCCACACACGTATGTGTGTACGAACACTCTTGTGTAGGGGTAGTGTGGATGTGAGAGCGGTACTCAGCAGGGTCTCGACGTGCTGGCCTCAGTCCTCCCAGCTCTCCAGGTTCTCAGGATCTTGGGCGTCCATGTGCACACCCAGTGTGTGCTCAGGCTGACCTGGAGATTGGAGCCCGTGACTGGCCATACGGCTTCTAGCCTTCGTAGAGCCACTTGTGTCACCGCCAGCCCTGGCAGTGGGCCTCCTTGCGGTTTTGTATACAGAATGTTGGCTGGTGGTTGGGAATGAGTATACCAGAGAAGAACAAGGATTTGAAAGATTGGGTGAAGAATAGAATGACATTAAGAATAGAATTGTGAGTAGCCTGGGGGTTTGGGAGTGAAGAATGAAGCAAGAATGGTAATAAATGAGGCAGAAGATTGCTGGAGAGTGGAGCTTTAGAGTCTTAAATTGTCTTATGGTATTTGGGCTCATTTTAAAGAATTACTTGATTAATTTATTATTATTATTATTATTATTATTATTATTATTTTAACTCACCAGAAAGAGAGAGAGAGTGAGAAAGCAAGCTGCCAGGTCTGGGACTTAAACTGCCATCAGCCATGTGGGAGTCCAGTGCCTTAACCACCGCACCACCTGCTGGATCCTTGGGCTTACTCTATAGCTAATGAAATGCTGGTTGATGTTTTTAAGGGTTGTCAGAGAATAACTAGTGATAGTCTGGAGGATCAGCTGGACAAGGCAAAGCAGTGGGAGCAGTAAACACCCATTAATGATTTTAGTAATTCATCAAACAGATGAAGATGACCTAGAAGACTAAGGTCGCTATCTTGGGATAGCAGAGGAAGGAACAGAAGATACATTAGGATGGAGAATTACTAGAACTTTGTTGGGTTACAGAGAAGAGAGGCAAGATGATTTTTAAACTGCCAGTCAAGAAGTCTGTAGTGCTGTATTTAAACCGATGAATGTGGTGGGTTAGTATGCTTCCAAAGGAGGTCGAGGTGGACGATGTAAGGGGTATGTGGAGTACTTACAGTGCTGTGTTCTTTACAAACATGTCTGTAGCTCAGGGAGAGGAGGTAGTTGAGGGAGAAAGTTTGGTTTATGGAAGGAGGTTTAGGTAAGATTTCTCACTTTAAAAACAGGAGTATGGAATTCACTTTAGAGTATGGATTTCTTGATAGCGTCTTAACAACGGAAAAGTAATTTTCACTCAGGAGCGTATTGAGTGCCTGTCTATGCAGGTGCTGCGGTGGGCTGTGAAGACGGAGCGGTAAATAAGACAGACATTTATGCCTCAAGCTCTGGAGCGCAAAGCAGAGCGAATCTGGGATTCTGTTCAGTAGTCCGATGCCCTGAGTAAGGCTGAGGAAAGGGTGCGTGTCATGGCGTGACCACAGAGCTGGGGGCTTAATGTCCAAGGGCACATTGTCCTTTTGTCTCTTTCTTTCTTTTTATGTTAGTTTATTTCTTGAGAAAGGATGCAAGAGTAGATACCCCCAAGAGTATCTTCACGCCATGTTCCACCCTAGCCTCGGGCATTCTGGGTCGTGGGCACCCCGGCACTTACCCCAGCGAGGACAGGAAGCCTCAGGACGCAACCCTGGACCTCACCGCGGGGGCCAGCCGTGTCACTGCTGCGCACCGTCTGGCTCCGCCTGCTGCTGCTCTTTGGCAAATCTGTGACAGACCCTGCTGCTGCACACTCCCAGGCCGTCCCGTGTCCTCCCTGGTACCAGGGCTGGTCCCTGTGGTGCTGTCGGCTCTTACCCTCCCCGTCCAGGTACACGTACTCTGACTCCCAGTGGTTTTATGGTATGTTTACTTTGGCACGATTACACTGTGGCCAATCTGCAGCGTTCCTGAGGGCTGGTAGCACGGAAGTGACTCTGTCAGCGTGTGTCTGACTTTCTAGGGATGAGCGTTTGTCAGGCCTCCCAGCTTCTCGGGAGCTACTTTACTACTGCCTGTGTCGGGAGAGGACGGAGAAATGCCGACAAAGCCAGGATGGTGGGAAAGGGTTGTTCAGGCTGTTGGCTGAGGTCCTAAAAGGGGGAGAGCAAGAACAAGCTGAAAGGTGGAGGCCAAAGAAGTTTTACTCATGCAGTAAAGTTTCACTGCATGAGCTAAGGTATCAGACACTGTAGTCATTTCATTGCAGTAACTAGAAAATTACCTGAAAAAAATCAGTAAGGAAAATCAGGTGTTTACCAGGAAAACTGGTACCTATTAAAATTCAATTCACTGAGTTACCAGTTAGGTTTCCTTATTGACAGGCTCATTTAATTTTCCCTGTGTTTTGTCAGCTACGCACAGGAAGTTGTATGTGGTGTGCCCTTCACCACTTCTAATTCACTCTTACTTTTTTTGGACTGGCAGGTGGCATGGTGGTTAAGGCACTGCACTCCCATATGGCAACCACAGTTCAAGTCCACGACCTGGAAGCTTGCTTTCTCACTTTCCCTTTCTCTCTCTGGTCAAAAACAAATAAATAAATAAGTAAATCTGGTCAAATAAAAATAAATGAATTAAAAATGTGTGTGTGTGTGTGTGTGTGTGTGTGTGGAGAGAGAGAGAGAGAGAGAGAGAGAGAGAGATCAAGATCTAGTTAAACATGTTTGTGAACCTCTAACCGAAAGCCAGGTCCCGCCCTGTTCGGTGCCGGGTTTTGTGCTCCCTGAGTGTCCAGTGCACAAATCTTCCTTGGCACCAGCTGTGTGGCTGGAATAGGTCTCTCTTCCTCTGCCTCCTTATGGATGGGGACTGCCCTATTTTTCATCTCCTACCTAACTCATAATTAGTACTTAAATAAATAAGGTAGTTAAATCAGTAAACTGTAGAGAATAACCACGTACTTTGTGGAGCTTGACTTCGCAGTGTGATCAGATATGAACAATGGAATTTGCATGTTTTTGTGTTTCAAAATTACTGAACAAAGCAGCAGGTGTGTTTTATTCTAAACATTGGCTTTAGGTGAAAAAACTATCTTTTGGAAAGTTTTTCAGTTAAAATGAGTAACTTTTAGTTCCAAAGTGAAAACAAATTTTAGTCTTTTCTTAACTCCATATTGGCTAATTTACAGTTTTTGTCTGCTCTTATGCTGTTAACTGGCCCATTGTTTTAATAAACAGTTATACTAAAGTAGTTTGTTTAAGCAACTAAATTACAAGGAAACTTAATGTCTTTTTTTCTGCATGATTAGAATGGAATCTAATAGTAATAGGAATTCAATTTTGGAACCTCATACTTCAGTAAATTTGTTTTCTGTAAATCTAAATCAAAAGTATGATTAGAGGCTGTAGGGATTTATACTATTCAGTAATAGGAATATAATTCTGCATTTACAGAAAGTTAGGTACCTGAGTATTAACGCCTAATAGCATATGCCGACTAAAACACAAGATCCATGCCTCCTTAGTTAATATGGATCCCACCGTTATAGGAGCAGTTATTGAACTAATGTCAAAAGTGAAAAGAGGACACATTTCAGTGTTTTCAGTATTAAAGAAAGAGTCAGGTACAGTCTAAGTTTAAAGTTCCCTTCTTATTTATATGGCCCCCCACTTTTCTTTGCTGAGTATAGTGGGAGGGTTATTATAGTCTGCCGATAAAGTGGAACAGGCCAGTTCTTTTTATAAATATAAAACTGGGTCATGTGCAGAGGTACTAGCCCTAATTCAGTTGTTAATAAATGACAAATATAGCCCATAAAATTAACTTCGTATTTTGTTCTCCTTTTAAAGGTTGTTCTTTTTCAATATGAAAAATCCATTTATTTTTGCTGGTGACAAGTCATGTACAAGGTGGTTCTTACAATGTTGTAAAATCCATTTTTATTTGACGTATACTTTGGGAGTGCTCGTTCGCTTATTCACGCATTTTATTTTCACTGTCTTCTTTGACTGTTCTGCAGAGTACTGAGCAACTAGTAGTGTAGACTTAAAAATCATCTCGAAGTATTTATATATATATATATATTTAAATAATTATTTATTGTATTTTATTTATTCATTCATTTATTATTATATATTTTTTTAGTTTGACCAGAGAGAGACAGAGGGTGAGACTGAGAGAGAGAGGAAGTGAGAAAGCAAGCCACCAGATTCAGGACTTGAACCCTGGTCGGCCATGTGGGAATGTCCAGCGCCTTAACCACCATGCCACCTGCTGGTCCCGGTACTTATATTTTTAATAATGCAAATTTACTGGACCAGGGAGACCAGTTTGCTATAAGTCCACTAAGAAAGAATGAGTTTGTTTTCTAAAAATAATAATTTATTTATTTAATTTTAATTGTTACGGTTACTTTTAAATTTGACCAGAGAGAGAGAAAGGGAAAGTGAGATAGCAAGCCACCAAGTCCTGGACTTGAACTGTGGTTGCCATGTGGGAGCCCAGTGCCACAACCACCACACCACCTGCTGGTCCAGGAAGATTACGTTTTATTAGTGTATAATAGTATATACTAAAATCACAGCGTACTTAAAAATATAGATTGTTCTCTCTGTCACCACTTTTCCACCCCAGGAACTCTGGGATATGGCCCAAGAATTTTAATAAGTAGATAAGTAGCCAGATGATTCTGATAGAGATAATCCACAAGCCACTTTTTTTTTTTTTTTGAGAAGTTTTTGCTATAGGGTGCGTATACTCGCCAGAAAGAGAGAGAGAGACAGAGAGACAGAAAGCGAGAAATCACCCCCCAGGGGGGATGGCCACGCCGCAATCCCCTCTCCTACATTCTCCTCTCGGGATCTTGGGCATGCACGCACACGTGCTCGGTGTGAGTTTAAGCCACCGGGTCTAGGACTTGAACTACGGTCGACTACGTGGGAGTCCAGCAACATAGCCATTACGCTAACTGCTGGTCACCATAAGCCACCTTTTAAGAAACAATCATTTCTGTAGTGTTAACACTGTCATCACTCTTTTTATAAAAAAAGATTTTTGCACGTGTGGGCATGTGTGCTCACCAGACAGAGAGAAAGTGAGAAGTCATCCCCCATGAGGGATGGATATATCACAGCGCCCTGTCCCATCTCCATTCTCCTCCCAGGATTCTGGGCATGCACTCATATACACCTGGTGTGACGTTCAGGTGCCAAGTCCAGGACTTGCACAGTGGAGCCGGCCCTGTGGAATCCAGCTGCCTTAGCTTTCATGCCACCTGCTGGCTCTACTGTTGTCACTTTCCTGCGTTCAGTGGACTGGGCAAGTAGCTGTATTGCTAGATTCTTGTCCCTAAGCAAACTCTACAAGTAATAAAACTGGGAAATAAAGCACATAGAACACATACCAAAAAAAACCCTGATAGTGTTTTAGTTTTCTTTCTTTCTATTTTTTTTTTTAATATTTTACTTTTACTTTTTTTTTTCTTTTTTCTTTTTTTCTGTTTGTGCTTAAGGGCACATCTGCTCACCAGAGAGATAGCGAGAGAGGAGAAAGCATCCACTGTGGGGAATAGTCAGTTGCAACCCCTCCTCCATCTTCCCCTCCTTTCTGGACCTTGGGCATGCATGCGCCCAAGCCCGGCATGTTTTCTCAGGCCGCTGGGTCTGAGACTTGAACTGCACAGTAGTCTATGTGGGCTCCAGGCCATGGAGCCAGCCCTGATTCTCAATTTTTATTTAAAATGTTATCATATAGTTTTATGTTCTAATTATCATGCTAGGAAGAAATCATAGCATTTCAGTGCTAGTGTAGTATTGCTTCATCCATTGTGTCATAACTTTCTTAGCTATTACTATATTTTTCTATTTTTTTAGATAGCTTCTGGTAAATAACAATGGAATAAACGTCATTGTTAGGAAAGCATTTTTCTATATGTAGGATTTTTTTTCCTACTTTGCTCAGGGCTCAAAAAATACTTTTAAAAGCTCTTGGAAAATAACTCCCAAACTGCTGTTAGAAGAAAAACTTCTCTCTCACACACTCTGTCCCTCTCTGTGCAAATAAATAGATAAATTTAAATAAAAATAATTCTTTAAAAAAAAAAGAAAAAAATTTTTCAAAAACCAGAAAAACTTAAGACAATTTAATTTAGTAGAATTTAACTGAGCAAAAACTTAAATCAGGCAGCCCCCAGGATGGCTTCCAAGGAACTCCGAAGAGCCACATGGTTTGCTGACATTTATGGGCAAGAAAGGGAAAATGACACGGAAAACAAAAGTAAGGGAATAAGGTAGAGAAGTAGTTGGATTGGTTACAGTTTGATGTTTGCCTGCGCGAACAGTTTAAGGGGTGGGCCGCCTGTGGTTGACTGAAGTGTGGCTGCTGTGATTGGCTGTAATTTAGTAATTTACTAAGGAAGCAGACTTCAAGTGACCTGCTTTGCTTACAGGACCTCAAGCAGGAGTATGGAGGTCTTCTCAGGCCTTCTTGACATTGTTTTCCAAAAAGGTTCTGCTAATTAAAGTTATCAGCAGTAAAGTAGAATTAATACATCCTGTCCTGCCAGAATTTATGTGTTTTATTAAGAAATTATTATATTTCTGGTTTGCTAGACTAAATAGTGCCCTCCTTAACCATCCTCTGTAGCTCGTGCATATTAAGGGACTTCAGAAATGTAATTAATGTATGAGTTCATTTTGGTGTAAAAAATTTATGAGAATCCATACATATTTTTTTCATAATATACATTTTTCATGAACATTTTCATGAATATGAGGGGTTTGAAGACCCCTCATATTATTCCTGGTGTTACTTTAAATAATACATGTATATGTTTGTCTTTGTCCCCTCTAGTCAGTGAGATTGCTAGATTTCAGGTTTCCCCTGGCTGGGCTGATTTCTGAAATGCTCTCTGAAGGAGTGGTAGGGTTTGCTCTGTTGCCCTGTTCTCAAGGGTCACAACCGATATTGCTTATTGTACAATGCCTCCAAGTACTTGCTGCTTGTGTTTTACTCACTTTTCTGGTTGTTTGTGGTGTAAGGTAATTTCAGATTCTCATGGCTGTAGAGGATATCTTTTGAATGACTCCTAAATTGTTGAATTGAGTAATTATTATTATTATTTGGAGAGGTTTTTGCTATAGGGCACGTGTGCTCGCCAGAAAGACAGACAGACAGAGAGATAGAAAGCAAGAAATCACCCCCCAGGGGGAATGGCCACGCTGCAATCCCTTCTCCTCCATTCTCCTCTCGGGATCTTGGGCATGCACACACACGCGCCCGGCATGAGTTTAAGCCACAGGGTCCAGGACTCGAACCGCGGTCTGCTACATGGGAGTTCAGCAACATAGCCATTACGCTAACTGCTAGTCCCGAATCGAGTTATTTCAGTCCCTGTACAGCTGCTCCTCCATTAACGACCACGTGGTCGACCACGTGTTACCTATTTAACAACAGTTGGACTTAGGTCAGTTTTCCAGTGTGCAGAATCCCTTTTCTCCGTCTTTGTCTTGTTCCCTCAGTTGGTTGTTAATAATGCAAGATGATTTATTTTGTTTAGAATGTACTTTATTGCGTACCCATAGTAATATTCAGAATAAATAAAAATGATTATGCCAGATTTGTATTTTTATGTTGTAATATGTCTTGTTGCTTGGTACTTATCTAATGTATGCTTTTTGTATGGATAGAATTGCATTATTCTATATGGTGTTGTGTAATAGCTATTAAAGAGTGCATACCTTGTGGTGCCATTGCACGCCACACGACATCCACACACATCTACCTTGGTCCTCACTTACTTACTGGTTCAGTTAAATTCAGTTCCTGACCTGGTCCTAGGAATGCATTGAAGTCTTTGGATTTGGTCGAATTCCCCCTTCTTTTGAGAATTTTCTTTTTCTTACAGTAGAACTTGTACTTCTGACTTTATTTGCTGCCTCTTTCACTCGATCCTTTCTTTGTCTGGTCCCTTAATTATATTAATGGCAATAATGATGATAGTAACAACAGAAGCCACACGCTAGAGCAAGTACTCCCTTTAAAAAGTAAATTCACATTTGAATTCCTAAAACAACGGCTTGGAATTTTCCAGGGTTCTCTTTGCTTTCCCCTCTCTTTCTGCATGCTTTTGAAGTTATTAGCACCACGCCATATACTGATAACTTTATCATGTATATTTTTAGCCCTGACTACTATACTGAGATGCTGGTCTTTATTACGTGTGACAGTCTGTGAGCATTTCTGTTTGTATTTTCAGAAGACTCTACTCAGTGCCATCCAAAGCGATCTCCTCCTTGCCCCCCAGTCTTTCCATCTTGTTCTTCATCTTGACATTAATCTACAATAAAAACCACACACAAAAGAAAAACAGGCTCTTCTTTTCCATGAACAAATGCACAGCCTGATGTTCGTGTAACCTTCTGAGTGTTTGTTGTCTGTTACTGCCTCTCCAGCCCTGCTCTAGCTCTCTTCACATTCTGCTTCTGCTCTCCTACCTGTATTCTCGTCGCTCTCTGCCTCTGGGTTCATCCCTCTAAAATCCGTGATGCTAAAGTTTAGATGAGAATGTACTTTCTGGCTTGGAGTCTCGCGCAGCAGACGCCCTCTGTTCTCTCACGGGCTCCTTAGATCTCTCTCCGGCTGCTCCTCTTACACAGCCTGTGAGTCAGCACCGTCCTCGGACTGTACCACGCTGTTTCCAAGCTTTTGTCCTTGTGGCTTTCTGTCTCCCGGATTGTTTAATTTTTTCCCCTCTTTATTCATGATAGAATGTGTGTGAATGTTGGTGGGCGGGGATGGGGCGAGGGTTGGGGAGAAGGCGCCCTCCCCACCCAGCAGGCCTGGTCACACTGCAGACAATCCTCAGGTTCTTTATCCTGTCAGGGTCCCGAATGTGCGTGCATGTGCCCAGCACAGAGTTCAAACCCCAGTTGGTCCTGTGGGAGCTGACTTCCTCTGTCCAGCGCGTAATTCCCACTCTGGGCTCAGGCCTTCCCGGCGTTCACCAGGCGAGGTCTTGCTCATTTCTAAGGCTTAGTCCCTTGATTCCAGGTTTCTTGCCGTTCGCTCCTGTGTTTTCCCGCATGTACCTCTAGCATTGTATCTGTTTTGCATGAAAATGGCTTGTTTCACTTTTCTTACTATATTATGAAGACAAACTTTCATTCATATTTGTAACGGAAGCACCTGACTGAGTACATGGTGTTCAATTTATTTGTAGGTACTTCCTGTTTTTTAAAAATGTTTTAAAGGCTTTTGCCATAGGGCATGTGTGCTTGCTGGAGGGACAGAAAGGGACAGTGATAGGGAAAATGAGAAATTATGCCACGGGGGGATGGCCATGCCACAGTCCCTTCTCCTCCATTCTCCTCCTGAGATTTTGGGCACACATGCAAACACATGTCCCTGGCGTGAGTTTCAAGCCACTGGGTCTAGGACTTGAACTGTGGTAGGGCCATATAGAAGTCCAGCGCCTTAACCACTATGCCACCTGCTGGCCCTGATACCTTATGCTTTTTCAAAAAGCTTCTTTTTTTCATGACAGAGAGAGAGCGAGACGGCACCCTCAACAGGATCCCAGTGTTGTAGCCCACCCCCAGCCTTCAGGAGCCCCAGACCAGGGCACATGCGTGGTTGGTGTGCTCAGGGAGGGCCCTGGGCCTGAGCAGAAACCTTCCACGTGGGATTGCCTCACACAGCATTGTGTTACCTCGGGCTTCTCTCTGGCCCCTGTGGGTAGTTTCTACATAAGTAGGAAGACCGCTGTCCATCCTGTTCCTAAATCTGAGACATGAATGTTTTTCTAGTTTCTTCTTTCTTTTTCTCATATCACTAGTTCCAAGTTCTTCATTTTGCTTTTATTTGGTCGTACATATTTACACTTTTGCTCATGTTTATTCACTCGTTTTTGTTATGTGCTGCTGTGCGCTAGACACGTACTTACTATACTGCTTGCTGGATGTTGCGTTAACCGGCCCCTAGAATTATCCTCAACTCTAATTAAAGTCTAATAGATTCATGTGGGATCCAGCTGCCTTAACCTCCACCCCACCTGCTGGCCCTACTGTTTCTTTTTTAAAGCTTATTTTGTGATTTAGACTCATTAAAATTACTTCATAGGCAGATACTATTTTGAAAAGTAAAAGTAATTTCAGTACAACTGATTCGATGTTTCCATTCACATTCCTCTTTTTTAATTTGGTATTTTTACTCATTCATAAAACTAAGTATGTTACAGTGTATTTGAACATCCGAATATAAGTCTAGGATTCATATGCTAAAGCAGGTTCTCAGTCAGGGACAGGAGACTTTCTGATGTCACAGTGGAGGCTGTGTGTGCACCTGTACGCATCACTGTCTCCTAGCGTGTGGAGGCTGTGTGTGTGCACCTGTACGGATCACTGTCTCCTAGCGCGTGGAGGCTGTGTGTGCACCTGTACGCATCACTGTCTCCTAGCGTGTGGAGGCTGTGTGTGTGCACCTGTACGGATCACTGTCTCCTAGCGCGTGGAGGCTGTGTGTGCACCTGTACGGATCACTGTCTCCTAGCGCTTGGAGGCTGGGTGTGTGCACCTGTACGGAACACTGTCTCCTAGTGCGTGGAGGCTGTGTGTGTGCACCTGTACGGATCACGGTCTCCTAGCACGTGGAGGCTGTGTGTGTGCACCTGTACGGATCACTGCCTCCTAGCGCGTGGAGGCTGTGTGTGCACCTGTACGGAACACTGTCTCCTAGCGCTTGGAGGCTGTGTGTGCACCTGTACGCATCACTGTCTCCTAGCGCGTGGAGGCTGTGTGTGCACCTGTACGGATCACTGTCTCCTAGTGCGTGGAGGCTGTGTGCGTGCACCTGTACGGATCACCGTCTCCTAGTGCGTGGAGGCTGTGTGTGCACCTGTACGGATCACTGTCTCCTAGCGCTTGGAGGCTGTGTGTGCACCTGTACGCATCACTGTCTCCTAGCGCGTGGAGGCTGTGTGTGCACCTGTACGGATCACTGTCTCCTAGTGCGTGGAGGCTGTGTGCGTGCACCTGTACGGATCACCGTCTCCTAGTGCGTGGAGGCTGTGTGTGCACCTGTACGGATCACTGTCTCCTAGCGCGTGGACGCTGTGTGTGTGCACCTGTACGGATCACTGTCTCCTAGCGCGTGGAGGCTGTGTTTGTGCACCTGTACGGATCACTGTCTTCTAGTGTGTGGAGGCTGTGTGTGCACCTGTACGGATCACTGTCTCCTAGCGTGTGGAGGCTGTGTGTGCACCTGTACGGATCACCGTCTCCTAGTGCGTGGAGGCTGTGTGTGCACCTGTACGGATCACTGTCTCCTAGCGCGTGGAGGCTGTGTGTGCACCTGTACGGATCACTGTCTCCTAGCGCGTGGAGGCTGTGTGTGCACCTGTACGGATCACTGTCTCCTAGTGCGTGGAGGCAGGAACACGCTAAACATGCCCTAGTGTCCAAGACAGCCCTCAAAGCCAGTGACCTGCCTCAAAATATGACCTGGGCCAAGGCTGAGAAACTGCGTATAAAAGATAACAGGTCATCGGGACAGTCATGACTTTTTTTTTTTTTTTACACAAAGCTGCATCACGACTTTACTGACAACCCACATATGCAGATATGAATATGTAGCATAAACAGGTGTTCTCAAACACGTGCTTTTGTTCTTTAGCAACCGGAGTTTTGTGTTAATGCAGTTGACAGTGTCCTTATGCAAACCATATGGAGTGTATGTTCCCGGCTCACAGCTAGTGAGAAATTTACAAATAAACAGTACAGCTGTTGTTAGCTTAAACATGTAAACCAAGGGGTTCGTGTTAATTCTTATTTTTCCACTGCTGGAAAATTCACAAGTAGGGCCAGCAGCCAGTGGTGTTATGCTTACGGTAGCCGAATCTCTCATGACTGACTGTGTGGTTTGAGTCCCCGGTCCTGGCAACTTGAGAAACACACTGGTGTGTATGCGAACATTCCCGAAATCCCAAAGGAGACTGGAGGAGATGGGATTGCCGTGCGGCCATCCACCCGGGAGGATGTTTTCTCGCTATCCTTCTCCCTCCCTCTGCCGCACTCTTTCTGGTGAGCACAAGAAAAAAAAAATTTACAAATAAGGAAACTAGGAAGAGATTAAATGATTTGTTTGTGGCCACTGAGAAACTGTAACTAAGAAGGAATAGAATGTGCTAATTCTTACCTTAATATTACTCATCTTTTATGTTTCACTTATATCCTGATTTACTATTAAAGATCATATAGACTCTTCCTTTTCATAGTTTTCTGAATAAAAGCCTAACTACTCATGGGTAAGACATTTTAGAAAATTGCCTAAAGTCAAGAATTTTATAGTCAGAGAAGACCTCGGTGAATTAGTCTAACTTCCTCATTTACAGAGACAGAAAATTTCAGTTTCAGAGAGGGAAGCTATCCTATTCATTGTTATACAACCTTTTGATGCCAGTTCTTGAACTGGAACCCACAACTCATAACTTCTCGTTGAATAATATTTTTTTTAAAAAAATTTGCCCAGGAAGTGGGCCGTGGGGAATGGTGCTGCAGCAATCCCTTTCCTTCCATTTCTCCCTCCTTTTGGGATTTTGGCATGCACACACTCCCAGTGCGTCTCTCTCTCTCTCTTTTTTTAAAGACATTTTTTGCTATAAGGTGCATGCGCTTACCCGAGAGAGACAGAGACAGAAAGCGGGAAATCACATCTGAAGGGGATGGCCACACTGCAGTTTCTTCTCCTCCATTCTCCTTTTGGGATTTTGGATATGCATGCACATGTGCCTGGTGTGAGTTTCAGGCTGCTGGTTCCAGGATTTTTTTTTTTTTTTTTTTTTGAGAGGTTTTTGCTATAGGGCGCGTGCGCTTGCCAGACAGACAGAGAGAGACAGAGAGACAGAAAGTGAGAAATCACCCCCCCAGGGGGGATGGTCACGCTGCAATCCCTTCTCCTCCATTCTCCTCTCGGGATCTTGGGCACGCATGCACACGCGCCTGGCATGAGTTTTAAGCCACTGGGTCTGGGACGCGAACCGCGATCGACTACGTGGGAGTCCAGCGACATAGCCATTATGCTAACTGCTGGTTCCCCTGGTTCCAGGATTTGAACTGCAGTCAACCACCTGAGAGTCCAGCGATGAACCATTATGCCATCTGCTGGATCTGGAACTTGAACCATGCAGTCAGCCGTGTGGGTTCCAGCTACCTTAACCACCATACCACAGATTGGCCTCTACTCCAGTACTCTTTTAGTGTGAAGGAAAGTATTAGCATACTTTGGATTCTGTTTGAAGCTTTTATTTTTTCTATCAAAGAGTGAATATTAAAATTGTGAAATGGTTGGGCCATCTGGTACATGGAGGTTAAGGTGCCAAATCCCACATGGCCAGCTTTGTGATCTGAGTCCAAGACCCGGCTGCTTGAGAATCATGCTGGACATGTGCCTGTGCCCAAAATCCCAAGAGGGGAGTGCAGGAGAAGGGGTTGTAGCATGACCATCCCCCAGGGGATTCCTCCCTTTACCCTCCCGGCATCTATCTGGCAAGCGCACATGCCTTACAGCAAAAACAAAGCAAAAAAGCTGTTAAATGGTTATTTTTTTTTTAAACTTTAAACTTTAGACTTATTTAGGGCCATTTGCATATGTTTATAGAATATGTAGCTAAGTCTAAAAGATGACAGGACAATTCCCCTCAGTGAGACACTGGCCTAAATAATATTTGCTTTACTTATATAGCAAGAAGGTAACTTTAAAGACGGAAGCTTTTGATTTGTGGCACTGAATGATGAAGCTACACGGGGCATCCTTCGAAAGCTACAATTAGGGATCCACCTAGCTTCTCAGCGATACAAGCCCGATTGAGGTCTTCTGGCCCATTTGCTTGACATTCATGTTTTATGCCTTGAAATTTCTTTTTGATTGCATCCTTAAAGCTCGTGTAGATCATTTTACTTTTCTGGTGCCCACACACACACAAAAAAAATCAACTCTTCTTTTCTGGATTCCTTAGTCTCAAAGCTTGCATCATACAAAGCGTAGGGGCAGTCTTTTTCAGGAAGCATTCCCACAAAATGCTTGACTGGATCAGTGATGGTTACACCCACATCTGCAGCCAAGATCTCCTTGCCGCCTTCTACAATGATACACTTTTTGTCTGCACTGAGACAGAAAATGACAGCCTTCTTTCTTTTCTTGATTTCTTCTGGTGTGGAGCATTTCCTAACTTTCATGTCATAAAAAATATGACATACTTCATCAGAAACTTGCACTCCTGAGGCCATCTTCGCGGTGGCTGTGGCAGGGACACGTGGGAGGGAGCCGACCGGCGCCAAATCTGTGGAGCGTCCTCCTCACAGAAGTGGGACCGAGAGACTGCTAAATGGTTGTTTTCTTAGAATATATACACCCAGGGACCAGAAGTTAGCATAGTGGCCATGTCGTTGGACTCCCATGTAGCCGACCGCGGTTTGCATCCTGGACCTGGGGCTTAAAACTCACGCCGGGTGCGTGTGCGTGTGTGCCCAAGATCCCGAGAGGAGAACGAAGGAGAAGGGATTGCCGTGTGGCCATCCCCCTTTGGGGGTGATTTCTCGCTTTCTGTCTCTCTGGCGAGCTCACGTGCCCTATAACAAAAACCTCTCCCCCCCAAAAAAACCCACAAGAATATATACACCCATGTAAATGTTTTAGTGAATGAGTAAATTATCTATTCCATTTCATTTTAATTTGTAAATGTCATGCTAATTTAAACATGAAATTAAAACCTTCTTTATTTCATAGGCAACTACACCTCCAAATCAAGGAAGGCCAGATTCTCCTGTCTATGCTAATCTACAAGAACTGAAAATATCCCAGTCTGCTCTCCCCCCACTTCCTGGGAGCCCAGCAATTCAGATTAATGGAGAATGGGAAACTCATAAAGATAGCTCAGGGCGTTGTTATTACTACAACAGAGGAACACAGGAGAGAACTTGGAAACCACCGCGTTGGACTCGCGATACAAACATGAGCAAAGGAGATTTCCAGAGCCCAGGAGATCCAGAGGTATGAGTAATTAAGGAACTAGCCAGCGAGTCACCAGTTCTTCATTATCCAGAAACAAAAGATGTGAATAAATATGTTAATTTCTTGTTATCATCCTGCTAGAACACTTGTATCCGGAATTATATTAACGCGAGTAACTTCCTAACCTCTAACTCAAGGACGGTAACTAACCTTGTAGTGTGCCTGCTAGTCAGTTCCAGAACTGGATTCAAGTCGTCTAGTGCCAGAGCTTTCCCTTATGTTATTACACAAGCCAAAGGACATTTTTTAGAAAAAGAGGGAAAAAAAAATATGTGATGTGACCTAGCCCAGTGAAGAGACCCAAAGCTATTTAACTGATTAAAACAGATTCTTTTCTTTGTTGGGCTAGTATGACTATCATGCTTCTTGTCAACGTCTCTTTTTGTCAGTCAGAGGTACAAGATCATTTTTTATTTATATGTGAGGGAAGTAATTATAATGCCTTCACTGCAGTTGGGCAGTTCTGTGAGCCTGACAGTTAATTCCAACTCACTGTTTTCTCTGATAAGTGTTTATACTGTTTTTCTCTCGGGTCTCTCTTCTCTTCACCCCTCTTGTGGATTGGTACAGTGAATCATCGGCTATGTTCTGAGAAGCACTCATCTCAGTAATCCGGGGAGAGATCAAGGTGTTGGTGCAGTGCATCCGCCAGCTGGATTCCGAGGAGCACTCCTCTCAGTAATCCGGAGAGAGATTGAGGTGTTGGTGCGGTGCACCCGCCAGCTGGATTCCGAGGAGCACTCCTCTCAGTAATCCGGAGAGAGATCGAGGTGTTGGTGCAGTGCATCCGCCAGCTGGATTCCGAGGAGCACTCCTCTCAGTAATCCGGGGAGAGATTGAGGTGTTGGTGCAGTGCATCCGCCAGCTGGATTCCGAGGAGCACTCCTCTCCGTAATCCGGGGAGAGATTGAGGTGTTGGTGCAGTGCATCCGCCCGCTGGATTCCGAGG
The DNA here is from genome assembly GCA_026018925.1 of Tupaia tana. Taxonomy (NCBI): domain Eukaryota; kingdom Metazoa; phylum Chordata; class Mammalia; order Scandentia; family Tupaiidae; genus Tupaia; species Tupaia tana. The sequence goes on from JAKSZU010000016.1 coordinate 7,307,750, forward strand.
AGCACTCCTCTCCGTAATCCGGGGAGAGATTGAGGTGTTGGTGCAGTGCATCCGCCAGCTGGATTCCGAGGAGCACTCCTCTCCGTAATCCGGAGAGAGATTGAGGTGTTGGTGCAGTGCATCCGCCAGCTGGATTCCGAGGAGCAATCCTCAGTAATCCGGGGAGAGATCGAGGTGTTGGTGCAGTGCATCCGCCAGCTGGATTCCGAGGAGCACTCCTCAGTAATCCGGAGAGAGATTGAGGTGTTGGTGCAGTGCATCCGCCAGCTGGATTCCGAGGAGCACTCCTCTCAGTAATCCGGGGAGAGATCGAGGTGTTGGTGCAGTGCATCCGCCAGCTGGATTCCGAGGAGCACTCCTCTCAGTAATCCGGGGAGAGATCGAGGTGTTGGTGCAGTGCATCCGCCAGCTGGATTCCGAGGAGCACTCCTCTCCGTAATCCGGGGAGAGATCGAGGTGTTGGTGCAGTGCATCCGCCAGCTGGATTCCGAGGAGCACTCCTCTCAGTAATCCGGGGAGAGATTGAGGTGTTGGTGCAGTGCATCCGCCAGCTGGATTCCGAGGAGCAATCCTCAGTAATCCGGGGAGAGATTGAGGTGTTGGTGCGGTGCATCCGCCAGCTGGATTCCGAGGAGCACTCCTCTCAGTAATCCGGGGAGAGATCGAGGTGTTGGTGCAGTGCATCCGCCAGCTGGATTCCGAGGAGCACTCCTCTCCGTAATCCGGGGAGAGATTGAGGTGTTGGTGCAGTGCATCCGCCCGCTGGATTCCGAGGAGCACTCCTCTCCGTAATCCGGGGAGAGATTGAGGTGTTGGTGCAGTGCATCCGCCAGCTGGATTCCGAGGAGCACTCCTCTCCGTAATCCGGAGAGAGATTGAGGTGTTGGTGCAGTGCATCCGCCAGCTGGATTCCGAGGAGCACTCCTCTCAGTAATCCGGGGAGAGATCGAGGTGTTGGTGCAGTGCATCCGCCAGCTGGATTCCGAGGAGCACTCCTCAGTAATCCGGAGAGAGATCGAGGTGTTGGTGCAGTGCATCCGCCAGCTGGATTCCGAGGAGCACTCCTCTCAGTAATCCGGGGAGAGATCGAGGTGTTGGTGCAGTGCATCCGCCAGCTGGATTCCGAGGAGCACTCCTCTCCGTAATCCGGGGAGAGATTGAGGTGTTGGTGCAGTGCATCCGCCAGCTGGATTCCGAGGAGCAATCCTCAGTAATCCGGGGAGAGATTGAGGTGTTGGTGCGGTGCATCCGCCAGCTGGATTCCGAGGAGCACTCCTCTCAGTAATCCGGGGAGAGATCGAGGTGTTGGTGCAGTGCATCCGCCAGCTGGATTCCGAGGAGCACTCCTCTCCGTAATCCGGGGAGAGATTGAGGTGTTGGTGCAGTGCATCCGCCCGCTGGATTCCGAGGAGCACTCCTCTCCGTAATCCGGGGAGAGATTGAGGTGTTGGTGCAGTGCATCCGCCAGCTGGATTCCGAGGAGCACTCCTCTCCGTAATCCGGAGAGAGATCGAGGTGTTGGTGCAGTGCATCCGCCAGCTGGATTCCGAGGAGCACTCCTCTCCGTAGTCTGGAGAGAGATGCCTTGGAGTAATTGAGATGTGCAGGAGGAGTGTGGGTAGGATTGACACAGAGTGAAATCCTAGTGTCTGATAGACTGGAGCCCCACACCTGTGTGGGACACACTGCACTTACAGAAAGCAGCTAGCTTGTACAGATGAAAGCAGAGCCCCAGGTAGGTAGGAGCTAGAAAAGCCAGGAAACACATCCTGTATTTAGCTTTTTGTAGTTATAACCCCCCTTCTTGTCCTGTTTTTTTTAGTTGGTTATTTATAGCTTTGGTTTGTTGGTAACTTACACTTTCAGTGTTAAAGAATGAGATGGCAAAGAGTGAGAGAAATTGTTCATATTTAACTAAGAAAGCTAGGAAAATTTTATTTGAATTGTAGATCTAGGAAGATTTGAAAATAAGCTGTCCTGTTTGTCAATAGTAAAGTAAAACCATATCATTTCTAAGAATTAGGAAGAAGGAAAAATTTTAGGCTGATTTAAAGTATACATAGGAACTTTTAACATTTTTTTAAGAATTATTTTATTACCTTTATTTATTTACATATTTTTTAATTTGACGGGGGGGGGGGAGGGAGGGAGAGAGAGAGAGAGAGAGAGAAAGCAAGCTGCTAGGTCTGGGACTTGAACTATGATTGACCACGTGTGAGTCCCAGCAGCCCAACCACCACACCACCTGCCAGCCCATCTTTTAACATTTTCTTAGTTTCTGTTTCAATACTTAGGTCAGAGTGACTGGTCTATAGGATTTCAGTGTACATTTCTAGTCTCTGCACAAATTGTATAAAAACAGAATTTCTCAAGTGGCTGGAGCACATCTTCCAATAACTTCTTGAGAGACTGTGTGTTTTTTTAAAAAAACATTCTGAAAAAAAATAAATAAAAAACAAAACAAAAACAAAAAAAAACATTCTGGTCTCCTGTTTGATCGATAGCATACCTGGGCAGAAAATTTTATGTTGGAAATAATTTTCTCTCACAATTACAAGACATTTTGAACTTCACTTTTTTTTATTAAGGGTTTTTCAAAAAGTTTATTTTGAGAGAGAGAGAGTGAGAAAGAGAGGAGGAGAGACAGGCATCCCCAACAAGGTCTTCACATCATGATCCTCTTCAGCCTCAGCAAGCCATGGATCACGTGCACGTACATGCCCTGTGTGTTCAGGGAGGTCTCTGGACACACACTCGGGACCTTTCCTTTGAACCAGCCTTGCAGTGCTGTGTTACTGTGAGGCCCGTCTGGTCTCCTTGAGTTTCACTTTAACTGGTGTGTATGTCGGCTGTTCGTTGGCATTCTCCTATGTTAGCGTCTTTAGGTCTTTGCTTTTGGAGTACTCTGTTTTTGTAGAAGTCTTTAGATTTTCTGCTTAGAAAGTAAAGGACTGCCTGGGTCTTGGTGGCAGCATTCAGTTTGCATAGTCCTCCGTCTACTGCTTTCTGCTGGTAGCCCCGTCCTAGTTGTATATTTTGCCTCCCAGCTCAGAATCTTTCTGATTTTCCATCTTCAGGGGAAATAAAATCCCATACTTCTGCCAGGAGAGGGAAGTGTACACCTCACGGCCAGCCATGAAGGGTGGTTCTGGCAATTTTAGTCTTCTTTATGTTTAGTATTCCTGCCTTCACCCCACCCCACCCCCCGCCCCCCAGTTCCAGAGGTACCCAATTCTGCCATTTATTTCCTGAACCACTTGCAGATTCTGCTGTATAAACGTGCTGGATTTCACTTCCTGCCCACCAGTTTAGATTCTGCTTCCTTCTGAATGGATAATTCAGTATTTTGTTTGTCTGCCTGACTCTTGTCTGTTTTTGTGTTTCCGCTATCCTCATGAGTTTGTCTTTTTAAAGTATTTGATTACTGCTCTTTTTAGTGGAAGTGTGTTCACTCTGCCATCCTCACACAAAAATTTACTTTCGTTTTACCCTACAACAGTGGTTTTCATCTGGGGGATGATTTGCTTTCTAGGGACATTTGTCGGTGTTGCTTTGTCCCAACGGGGGAATGCTACTGCCACCTAGTGGGTCGAGGCTGGAGCTGCTCCTAAATGTGCAGTGATTCAGAAGCTGGCTCTCCACAACGGAGGGTTACCTGGGCCTAAATGTCCGCAGTGTTGCTGTTGAGAAACCCTGCCCTACCAGTTCTAACGGGCATACTTACTAGAGTCAAAAGTTAGTCAGCGTCCTCTTGTGCTTTAAAGTCATACACGAACTATGTGTGCTGTTGTACTGTCCTTGTAATATATTTTATTTCTATTTTTAGCCTCTTGTTGCTACGGTACACGATGACTTAAAATTAATCTCATTTTTTTCTTTTTAAAATTTGCCAGTGTGTGTGTGCACTCATTGGGAGGAGAGAGAGAGAAAGCCAGAGAGAGAGAGAGAGAGAGAGAGAGAGAGAGAGAGAGAGAGAGAGAGGAGAGAGAGGGAAGAGAGAGAGAAGGCTGAAAGCTCTCCAGAGTAAGGCATGGTCATGCCCCAGTCCCATCGCCTTCATTTCTGGATCCTGTCCAGATTTTCAGCATGCATGTACATGTGCCTGGTGTGTTTCTCAAGCCACCAGGGCCAGGATTCAAACCACATGGTCACCCACTTGGCATCCAGCTCCCTAACTGCTAGGCCATGGGGCTGGGCCCACTTGAAGACGTCACTCTCAAGCTTTCTAGCCTCCATTGTAAGTGCTGAAACCCAGGCGTCCGTCTGACTGTCTCTCCTTTTAAAGGGTGGTTTACCTCTTCTTGCTGGTAGACTGAAGATGTCGTGCCTAAAATTTCACTAGGATGTGAGTAATGAAGGTACCTTTGTTACATCCTGCCAGAGCTTTGCTGGGACTTCTGAATTTGAGGATTCCTGTCTTTATTCGGTTCTGGAAAATTCTTAGCTATTGTCTCTATATAGCCTTTCCCATTTTTCTCTTTCCTCTTATTCTGGAACTTTGATAAGATGAATGTTTAATCTGATCATTCTTTTTATTGTTATCTGTGCTTCATTCTCAGTGTTTCCAGATTTATCTCTTGTTCGCTGTTTTTTTCCTTCCTATTTACAGTTTATTTTGGTGTTAAACCAATCCTTGAATTTTTTTTTTTTTGAGAGGTTTTTGCTGTAGAGCACGTGCGCTCTCCAGAAAGACAGAGACAGAGAGATAGAAATTGAGAAATCACCCCCCAGGGGGGATGGCCACGCTGCAGTCCCTTCTCCTCCATTCTCCTCTCAGGATCTTGGGCACGCACGCACTTGCACCCGGCGTGAGTTTAAGCCACCGGGTCCGGGACTTGAACCACGGTCGACCACATGGGAGTTCAGCGACATAGCCATTACACTAACTGCTGGTCCCCAATCCTTGAATTTTTAAAAATAAGTATTTTTTTATCTGTTTGGGAAAGATTTCTCCATATCATTACTTTGAGAAGTATTTTTTTGTCTTTATTCATGATAGAGCATATGCACATGCAAGTGAGAGGGAGGAGGAGGAGTACTCTCCACAGAGTCTGGTTACACAAGCCCCTTGCTCCAGGCCTCCAGCCCGGCAGATCAGGTCTTGAACACTGGTGCACATTCCCATTGCATTTCTGACTCACTGGGCCAGGGATTTGAACTGCAGTTGCCATGTGGGCTCCAGCTTTCCTTGAGTTTGAGTAGTGCATTGACGCTGTACTACATACTGAGAAAAGTTTAAGCCTACAAAGAAATTGAAAGAATAATACGGTGAACAACATGCCATATATCCTTCATCTAGATTTATCAGCTGTTAAGATTTCTGCCACATGGGTTTTATTTCTCCCTTCTTGCCACACCTCCAACACACACATACCCACACACACTTGTCTTCAGAACCGTTTGATGCAGATGGCATGCTTTATTCCCTAAGTATAAGGACATTTCCCAAAAATGTTACATTTATCACACCTAAGAAATGGGTTATTGTTAAATTATTTAATATACTGTGAACAGTATTTCACAGATGTCAAATAAGGTCCTTTATAGTATTGTCCTCGGCAACAAAAGATCTGGTGAAGGATCACCTGCCACGCTTGTTTGTCGTGTTTCCTTTTAGTCTGGGTTTAGGTTTTGCTCTTGTTAATTCCAGCGCACAGAGTTTTTGGAAGTCTGTATATACTGTTTTCTGCTGACTCTCACTCATGGTGTTTTCTTTCACCTCTGATAGTGTGCGTTTTAATGGCAAGTTATAGTTCTTGGGAATTTCTAAGCAACAAGCCTTCAATGCTGGGGTTGCAAGAGGAGTTCTTCAGAAAGGACCTGCATTTGCTTCTGCCAGGTGCCTGTGCAAACTAGGATTCTATGAATACTTGAAACAAAGTCTTCAGCTTCGGGCTTTTTGTTTTGAAGAGATTTTTGCCATAGGGTGTATGTGCTTTCTGGAGAGAGGGAGAGAGAGACAGAAAGCAAGAAATCACCCTCCAGGAGGATGGCCGTCCTTCTCCCCTGGGCATTTTGCCTTTGGTAGTCTTGATTTCGGTTCTTAACACTTCTGCATGACCTTGAAACTGACATTCAGATTTTGAGTGTGGCAAATATCTTCAAGGAGAAAGCTGATCTCTATTCTGCTTAACACTCTGGATTATTTCTACCTTAGTTTTTTTTACCTCTTGAGTATTTTTTGCTCATTATTGGTTTAAAAAAATTATGTAACATTTTTAGCTGCTTTCAACTAAATTGGGATACTGTTCTAGTTTGTCTGTTGCTTAATAACTGAATACTTGAGACTGAGAGATTTGTAAGAATAGAGGATTATTTGGCTCATACTTTCGGAGGCTGAGAAATCCATGAGGCTGCGCTGGCACCTGGTGAGGGTCTTGTTCACTGAATGACAGCACGGCGGAGGGCAGGCATCCACGTAGAGCATGCCATGTGCACCTGTCTGTCTCTGACTCCTTCTCTGTAAACCCAGCAGGCCTCACCCTGATGCCTAATCATTCCTGAAGGCCCCACCTTTCAACACCATAATCAGATTAAGTCTCTTAATACTGTCACAATACAACCAAATTCTAATACAAGGATTTTTGGAGGGACACAGTTAAACCATAGCAGGTACCTACGTGCCATTCCCCTATACACAGAACATCTGTGGCTCCCCTCATACTTCTGCTAGATTTTATTTGCAGTAGAATATCCCCCAAGGTTCCTGAGCCAGTTATCCTTCTGAATGGAGGTATCTAGTATCGAAGAGTTAACATTTAGAAATCGTTTGCCCAAGAAACTCCTATGCCAGAGCTCACTTTTTATGCCAAGAGAGGATGTCTTACTATTGAAACTTTAAAGTTAGGGGCAGAAAATTTTTTTCAACTAAAAAGTTATATTTCAAAAATATGTTTTCATGATTTTCGATAGTTTCGTAAGTTAAGTTTGGTTCATTGCCTTTTTTTAACCACACTTCTCTTACATGCGGGGACTTCAGAAAGTTCAAGGAAAGGTGAAGTTAAAGTATGAGTTTATTTTGGTGCAACACATTTTGAAATCCATGCATAGTTTTTCATAATTCACATTTTGCACAGTTTTTGAAGACCTCCCCTATGAGCTTATATTGTATCTCGATCACGTAAAAATGAACTAATTTGTTTTAATGAGAAGGATCACATGCGTGAGTGTGCAAGAGTGGCACTTATTGGGTCGTGTCATGCTCCGGTCCCCACTCCCCAGCTCCAGCTCCTCAGGACCCTGTGTGCCCGCACACACCTGTGTGTTCTCAAGCTAGTCTGGGATCTGCACCCACCAGCTAGCTTCCAGCTTTGTGGGGCAGTTGTTGGGCCATAAACCTGTGATCTTGGAATGAGAGTTTCCATTTGTTAAGAAGTTACTGTCACGGGGACAAACAGATGGAATAATGGTTGTGTTGCTAGACTCCCATATAGTCAGCCATGGTTCGAGTCCCGGACTTGGTGGCTTAACTCACGCTAGGTTCATGTGTGTGCATGCCCAAAATCCTGAGAGAGAGTGGAGAAGGGATTGTGGCATGGCCATACCCCTGGGGGGGAGGGGAGCTTCTCCCTTTCTGTCTGTTTCTCTCTTTCTGGTTGATGCATGCATGGTATAGCAAAAATCTCTCTCTTAAAAAAAGAAAAAAAAGAGTTACTTTTGCAAAACGGCTTCTTTCATGTGGCATATCTGAAGTTACCTGTGTTGGTTTTTGTGAACATAGTAGGCTGTTTATGCCTCTCACTTCTGCATGAGACCCTACCCATCTTAGTATTTCAAACCTAATTATGGTAGTAGGAAATACAGTCTGATTGAGTAAGATGTAATTGTGGAAATTATTTTACCTAGAAGTGGTAGGACAGATCATTTGCACATGGGTATTAACCTACTAGTTCTTGAATGAATGACATTTAAGTATAGCGGACAAATTTATACTTGCATTATGAGAAGCACCTCTGTTAGATTTTTCTCAGCCTTCTCATTTGTTTCTCTGATCTGTCTGGAGCTTTTTGTATAGAACTATTATTTCCATCCTGACTTTCCGTCTTGACTCTGGGCAGTATCTAAATTTTCTCTATTTTACTGTTTCTTCTTTGGAAGTTTTGTTTCCAACAGTCTTTTTTTTTCTTTCTACTACTTTGCTCAGAGAGAGAGAAGTGGGGAGGTTTAATGACAAACACTCCCAACAGGGTCCTCGCATGGTAGAGCATCCCCCGTCTGGGCTGCCTGGGTCATGGGCATGCACGTGTGTGCCTGGCTGCTCACAGAGCTCCTGGGATGCCAGCCTAGGACCTCGCCCACGTGGGCCTGGTTGTGTCACTGTTGGCGCCTCCCCCGGGCCACTCCTGCAGTCTTTAATAAGCATTTGGTTGAGTGAGTTCTCAAGCCGTTCCCATAAACTGGAGTACAAAATAAAGTGCTTCCTACGTAGCTAATGACTTTTCTCTCTCCCCCTCCCACACACTTTAAAAAATAGTTTCAGATACGTTTATTGAGGATGGGTGTTTGCCAGGCATTTGGCTAGGTACTTGTGACATACAGACGACTGAGGGCTTTCAAGACACTCCGTCTGTGAAGTGTCCTCATCTCCTCCTCTGTTGACACGTAGTTGTGTATAACTATACACACCCCTGTCATGTTTTAACTAGATTTCTTTCCAAAAGCAACATTGCATAGCATTCTCTCTCCTTACTCTGAGACATTTTCCATTTTACCGTGGTAAATTTTTCTGGAGTGGCACTCAAATAATAAAATCACTATAGACTGAAAACATTATTTTCCTTTTTATAATGGTAATTTTCCTGGGGTTGCACTAATACGATAAAATAACTACTATTAATTTCATCTCACCACATAAAATGTACCATTTACAACTTACTGTTGATTTTGAAAATAAAATATTAAAATACGTTTAAAATATTTTAGTTCTTATAGCTAATAGGCTGAGTCTCTTAGAGTGTCAACTGCTGCATATTTCTGTTCAAAGAAAACGCCCTTGTGTTTCTGACTGTTTGTAGCTTCTTTCATCAGAAGAAAACTCCCACAGCCTTGGTTACAGCCAGTCAGATAGTCAGTGTGGTTCTCCTCCCAGGGGTTGGTCAGAAGAGCTGGATGAACGTGGGCATACCTTATATACCAGTGACTATACTAATGAAAAGGTACCTGCTTTTTTCTCACCTCGTGTTTCGGGGCAGAATCCTCTTTTAAAATAGTTGTGTACTGAAGCTTAGTCGTATTAATGAAAACTCGTGAAAATTCTTGTGATTATATAATTATGCCTGCTGACCTGAAATTCTGCATGGCTACTGATTCATGGTTTTAAAGCACTTGCGATGACAGGGCTTGGTGGTGTTGATACCCATGTAAGATAGACCTTTCAGAGTGGACCTGCTGAATGTAATTTGTGTAGATTTTTTCAATTAGCATATTTCTTTATGTTTTCTTGGAGAATCATTTTTTGGAAATATGCCATTATTTTACCCTGCCTAATTGCCTATATGCCTTTTTCTATGATAACCAAATTTGGATAACACAAAAAACCATGAATCTAGTATTTTATGATTAATTAATTTGGGACTAAATATTGAAATTTAACATTTGTATTCTATCTGGTATTATGTGAGGAAAATGAATGGGGGTGGGCTTTTACAATCTCTTTCTGTTTAAGTTATTTGAAGCTAGAACATAAGGAAGCAGTAATTTTCATTTATTTCATAATCAAGGACATATGTGTGTAATAGCAACACCTCTTTCTGCTCCTGTATTCCCTGCGTTATATTGCATGAAGTTCTGTTGTTACTGTGATTTAAATTGTGTCAAGTAGAATGTGTTGACTATAGCGAGTAATTCCTAACGGCTTGGTTAGGAATGAGGCTTAAATCATTTCGTTTTATACCTAGTGGCTGAAAAACAATTCCTTTTTTGTGCATTTCTCAAACCTGTTTTCAGGGTGGAAGTGTACCTGTGTTCCAGTGTGTTTATAGATCTGTGTATCTTTATGCTATGCATTTCTTGTTAGTAAGAGGTACTTGAACTACTAGCATGAACTACTCAACTACAGTGGAGGAAAGAAAGAGAAAATAAACTTACGTTTAATATTGGGTATACTTATTCTTACCAAACTTAAAATAGAAATCTACTAGTATAATAAATTGGCTAATTTTTTTTTTTTTATGTTCTTGGGCACGTAGAATAAGTTTCATGAGAGTTAAGTTTGATATCTCTGTTAGTAAGCAGCTTAAACTTATTTTTATGTAAATTGAGAAAAACCGACCTGTTCTGTTTTTTAGTGGCTCAAGCATGTTGACGATCAAGGTAGACAGTATTACTACAGTGCAGATGGCTCTCGGTCAGAATGGGAGTTGCCAAAGGTAATTCACTGAATTTTTATTTGAAAATTATTGCTAAAATAATATCTAAAGATGGTCTTAGCAGGTTTATTTAAATGTTTATTCAAATTTCAAAAAGTAGCAAGGCTTGATTTTTTTCAGAGTTCTTTTGAAATCTTGTGACTAGCTTAATTTTTCTAACTTGCACAGGTATCTTCACTGTATGATACTAATTATTGCTGTTCAAAAATTCTCTTGGATTAACTTGAAACTGGTGTTTCCTTATTCCTGGAAATAATTCTCTTCAGTTTATATCTAGTTTTCCTTGAAAACTCTGTCTCTCTCTGATGAAAGAAATAAAAAGAGAAAAAAGACTGTTAGAAACTAAACTTCAGAACAAGAAACAGCAATATTGAGAAAATTCAGATAGTATGTACAGAGTCCAATTGGAAACGCAGTTTGGAAATAATATAGTTATATATGATAATTTAGTCATATTTCTCTTTTTTGTTTAAGAGAAAGAAAAGTAACTTAGTATTCAAGTTTCTCCTCCTCTAAACATGTGTTACTGTTGAGTCTATCATTGACTGGGGTGAGCTCCATGTGATACTAGGATTATCTAGGACTTACTTGGGGATTTCTTTTCTAATCATGTACACTGGGTTGAGTTCGTCTGAAGTATATTGCAGAAATTAAAAAAAAATTTTTTTTAGAATTATTTTATTTAATTTATGTCTGTATGTATGTATGACTGGGGCGAGGTGGGGGGACAAGCTGCCAGGCCCAGGGTCAAACCGTGGTTGGCCACATGGGAATCCAGTGGACTTATCCACCACACCACCTTCCGGTCCCAGCATAAGTTAAAATTTTAACATGACTTCTGAGTTTCAAACTGGCTATATAGATGTCAGTATTCGTACTTGAGATAAGTTTAACTGATATCTGAGGAAACAGTTAAAATTATTTTAAAGAGTTTTTTGCCACAGGGCATGTGTACTTTGCTCACTGGAGAGGGAGAAAGAGAGATAGACAGTGAGAAGGAAGGTGAGAAATCACCCCCCAGGGAGAATGGTCACACTGCAATCCCTTTTCCTCCTGGGATTTTGAACATGTGCATGCTCACGCTCAGTACGAGTTTTAAGCCAGTAGGTCCAGGACTCGAACCACAGTCCTGTCCACCATGTAGGAGTCCAGTGACATAACCACTACGCCATCTACTGGCCCTGAACTTTTAAATTTTGATTTGTATGTTATTTTAATGTTTTAGAAAATAACTGTAATTAACAGACAGATCTGTGATACCAATGATTACATATCTTTTAGTTTTTAAATTTGTCTGTTTTTTCAAAGTAAGTCCATTTAAAGAAAAATTTTACTATATATGATACATGCATATTGAAAAATATCACTAGGGGTTATTAAATTCACTGAAGGCTGAGAAATAGGAGTGAACTCATGCTAATTATAGTGGGTGGTTCTTTATGTGAATGCTATCTGGCTTTGTATTATCTTATGAAATTATAAGACCTTATACTACTACTATAAGATACATAAGCCTATAACTGATTTCTAGAACCTCTGTGTGAATCTTAGTTGAGCCAGTAGCAGAAGCTTCATTGTAACTGACAGCTTTTACAGTCTTGTGATCTAGTGGAACTGTGTAGGTTGCTATGAATGGAACTTGATGGGGTTGGAGGATGAGAAATAGATAAAGCAAATATTTTTGTTGTTTTTTATTGAATTAATGTAGCTAGCAAGTATAGCCCCAGATATTTTTGTAGTTAAAATAAATTGCGTTTACTCTTCAGATATGCAATTTTTGATCCTTCAACACACATTTTACATAGAAACTTTCTCTTTGCCTAGTTTAGCAGGAAAAACTATATATATATATATATATATATATATATATATACACACACACACACACACACACACACACACACACACGCATATATATATTGGTTTGTTTGTTTTTGTTTTAAGAGAGATTTTTGCTGTAGATCATGTGCCCTCACTGGAGAGACAGAGAGACAGAAAGCTAGAACTCATGCCTCAGTGAATTCTCTTCTCACGGCAATCCCTTCTCCATTTTCCTTTCAGAATTTTGGGCATGCACACACATGTGCCCGGTGTGATTCAAGCTGCCAGGTCTGGAACTTGAACCAAAGTCAACTATGTGGGAGTCCAGCTCCCTAATTACTATGCCACCCGAAGACCCCTATTTCTTATTTTTAACCACTTCACTGTTAAAATTTGTAATATATTCTCTCTTTTTTTTTTTAAGAATTATTTTATTTAACTTTATTTATTCATTTTAATTTGACCAGAGAGAAAGAGAGAGAGAGAAGTGAGAAAGTAAGCTTCCAGGTTGGGGACTCAAACTGCGGCCATGTGGGAGTCCAGCGCCCCTAACCACCACGCCACCTGCTGGCCCCAAAATTTGTCATGTATTCTGAAATATGGTCGAATTGAAATTTTAATTTATGCAATATGATTGTTTTTTAAAATACTATTTCTAGCATAACATGTTAATTTTAGTGAAAATAACTTCTATATTTTAGCTATAAAAGCTCCCATATGAAGAGTTCCGAAGATACTGTCATATCATTCAGTAATCACAAAATAATGAATGAAGAAAGATGCTAATAACAGTGGATCTAAAAGTGTCACAGGAACCAGTAGATGGTGTAATGGTTAGGTCATGGGACTCCCATGTCGTTGACTGCAGTTTGACTCCTGGACCTGGTAGCATAGAACTTACACCAGGTTTGTGTGTGTGTGTGTGTACCCAAAATCTTGAGAGGATAATGAAGGAGGAGGGATTGTGGTGTCGTCATTCCCCCTCCGGGTGATTTCTCGCTTTCTGTCTCTTTGTCTCTGTCTGTCTCTCCGATGAGTGCATGCATCCCCATAGCAAAAATCTCTCTAAAAGAGGAAATAAAAATAAAGGTGCCACAAATTGCTCCTCTTGTATTTCAGTGTTTAATGTTTTATATTATCACTCTTTAAAAAACATAACTCAGGGACCAGCAGTTAGCGTGATGGCTATGTAGCTGGACTCCCACGTAGTCGACTGCGGTTCAAGTCCCGGACCCGGTGGCTTAAACTCACGCCGGGCACGTGTGCGTGCGTGCCCAAGATCCCGAGAGGAGAATGGAGGAGAAGGGATTGCGGCATGGCCATCCCCCCGGGGGGTTGATTTCTCACTTTCTGTCTCTCTGCCTCTCTCTGTCTTTCTGGCGAGCGCACGTGCCCTATAGCAAAAACCTCTCAAAAAAAAACCCCCCAAAAAACATAATTCAATAAAACATCTGTGAATCCTCCCCACTTTCATTCCTAATTCGTACTTTTGGAACCTGATTCTGAAGATAAAACCGTATCTGCCCTTTAAAGTGTGAGATTGTGTCACTAAGAGCAACCTCAAAGAAAATATTCTCTTTAACCTTTAAGTGAGAAAATAACATTCTAAGCTTAATATGACTGTTCCCAGCTTTTAGGAGAAAAGTATGCATAAGATTAACAGTACTTTTTACAATTGCAATGGGAAGAATCTATAGAGTACCTTAGATATTACTTTTAAAAATTGGTATAATTTTAAAAAAATATTAAATCGTATTTAGTGATGAAAAGTGGGAATAAGAATGATACGGATCATGATGACCAAAAATTTGTATGCTGGAATGAGAGTATATTTTGGGGATGTAATAACTATTTGGTATTTAAAACTATGTAACAGGGCTTGGATCTATTACACTGCAGAATAGGAGATCTGATTTGACTTGAAGAAACCAGAAGAAAAGTCTGCTGAAAGTCTGGTTCACTGAAAATTGTATACGTTACAGAAGATGGCTGTTTCACTAATGGCTCGTCAGATTCCTTGAGCCATTAGTGAATATTAAATTTTGTTCCACTTGACAGATGAATGTAGCTCCTCAAAGTGTAGTCAGTGTCAGTTGAGTTTTAGAGGACTGCAGTCTTGTGGCATGTCTTCTGTTGGAGTGGTTGTTAGTCTCTGGAGAAGTGACGTCAGTCACAATTTTCTTTTGAGTGATTTGGTCCCAGGTCAGGGTCCTTTAGAGGGAAAAGTTCATAGGATGATCTTACACCAGGAGCAGTTGGGAGCCTTTGCTTACTGGTGACTAAATATTCCTGTTGGATTTCTTTCTCACTCCTATACTTTCCTTGGTTGAAGAGTTACAGGCTCAATGTTAGGAAACCTACTTACTCCTGGAGAATCGAGTTACACATATCTCTATTTTTATAAACCACCCAGGCTCAGGTATTTCTGTAAGCAACGTGTTGGCAGGCAAAGATCAAAGTTGGCACCCCCAGCAGGCTAGTGCTGCTACAGGTGCCTGAAAATGTGGAAGTGGCTTTGGAACGAGGTAATAGGCAGAGAGGTTGGAGAAGCTTGGAGAAGGCTGCAAAAAGCCTCACAATTTCTGGTGGAGGCTTGGAAGAACTGTGTGGAAATGAACTGGACATCCTTAGAGACGGCAGGTGGTTGTGACTGCCGTGCTTCAGTTAGGGCCATGCGGACATGTCAGATGGACATAAGGATGTTTTTGGAAACTGAAGAGAGGTTCGTCCATGTCACACCACAGCAAAGAATTGGGTGTCACATTGTTCGTGTCCTGAAGGTTTGTCGAATACTGAATTTAAAAGTGATGAAAATCTGGCAAATGAAATTTCAACGTAAGGTAATAGAAGGGCCTACATGGTTATTAACTGCTTGTAGTGTGATGTGAGTGAGAAGACAGAACTTGTAATGAGAAGGGAAGCAGAGGGGAAAAGTGTGGAAAACGTGCAGCCTGGCCACGAGGCAGAGTGAAGTGTGTTTTGCAGATGAAAGTGTGGCTGAGAGGCTCGTTGTGGAAGGGATCAGCAGGGCTAAAAGGGCTCCCGGGGTAACGGTCAAGAAAAGGGAGCAAAGCCCTGAGGCGGTGTCCCTTTCATCACAAGCCCCAGAGAGCAGACTGGTTTAGGGAGACTGACCTGGAGGGGCTTGTTGCCTTTAGTCACCTCAGAGCTCTGAGTCTTGCATTCCAAGAAAGTGTTCCTCAGCCCTGGCTGTGATTTAAAGGGTTCCAGATGGAGCTTGGCCTGCCGTTAAGGCTGTTCTCCACCCTCCACTCCAGAACTTGGAAGTGACAGATCTCCGTGGTCTACACATGGAGGCTTGCATAATTCAGGAATTGTGGAGGTGTTGAGACCTCACTGAGATTTTTTAAAAAATATTTTTAAATACTCATTTAATTTTTACTTATTGCCATTATTTTATTATTTATTTTATTAAAGTTGACCAGAGAGAGAAGGAAAGTGAGGAAGTAAGCTGCCAGGTCTGAGATTTGAACCACAGTTAGCCATGTGGGAGTCCAGCCACCTTAACCACCACGCCACCTGCCAGCCCCAGAGACCTCACTGAGATTTGAAAGACTGCCTCACTCAGCCCGGGGACTTAGGCAGAGACTTGTCATAGGGGCAGAGCTGTACTTCATTGTATTTCACAGGTAGCATTGTTTTCCCAAAGAATTATTTAATTTTAACATCATAATTATTATTTTAAAAAAATTTGATCAGAGAGAGAGTGGGAATGTAAGAAAGCAAGCCTTGTCCGCGACTTGGCCCTGTGGGGTCCTGTGCCCCCACCACCATGCCACCTGTGACCCCTTAGACGATGTACTTTTTACAAATTGAAGGTTTGTGGCAACTCTGCTTTGAGCAAGTCAATTGGTTGGTGCCATTTTTTCAATAGCATATACTCACTGTGTGTGTCTGTGTTGTATTTTGGTAACTCTCACAATATTTCAATTTTTTTTTTTACTATTATTATATCAATTATAGTGATCCATGATAGGCCATTGTGTTTTTTTGGAGAGGTTTATGCTATATGGCGCGTGCGCTTGCCAGAAAGACAGAGAGAAACAGAGAGACAGAAAGTGAGAAATCACCCCCCACGGGGTATGGCCATGCCGCAATCCCTTCTCCTCCATTCTCCTCTCGAGATCTTGGGCACGCATGCACACGCACCTGGCGTGAGTTTAAGCCACCGGGTCCGGGACTCGAACCGTGGTCGACTACATGGGAGTCCAGTGACATAGCCGTTACGCTAACTGCTGGTCCCCTTTGATAGGTCATTGTTGATTATACTTTTATAATTGTTTAGGGTACCATGACCCGCTCTCATATAAGACAACTTAGTTGATAAACATGGTGTGTTTTCTGACAGCTCGTTGACCAGCCATTCACCCTTTCTCTGCCTCTCCTCAGGCCTTCCCATTTCCTAAGACACAATATATTAGCATTAAGCCAATTAACCCTAACGTGACCTTTCAGGGTTGAAGTAAAAGGCAGAGTCACATATTTCTCACTTTAAATCACAAATTAGAAATGATTAAGCTTGGGACCAGCAGATGGCGTAATGGTTACATCACTGGACTCCCGTGTAGTCAACTGTGCTTCAAGTCCTGGACCTGCTGGCTTAAACTCACTGGGTGCATGTGCATGTGTGCCCAAGATCCTGAGAGGAGAAAGGAAGAAAAGGGATTGCAGTGTGGCCATCCCTCCTAGGGATTGATTTCTCACTTTCTGTCTCTGTCTTTTGGGTGAGCACACACGCCCTATAGCAAAAAATCTATTTTAAATAAGGATTAAACTTTGTGAGGAAGGCATGTCATAACTGAGATAGGCCAAGATCTATGCCTTTTGAGCCAGTAAGCTAAGCTGAAAATGTAAAGGAGGGGCCAGCAGGTGGTGTGGTGATTAAAGTGCTGAATTCCCACATGGCTGACTGCAGTTCTAGTCTCAGACCTGGAGGCTTGAAAATCACACAGGGTGCATGTGCATGCGTGCCCAAAATCCCAAGAGGAGAGGACATGGAGGAGAAGGGATTGTGGTATGGCTATCCTACCTGGGGGTGATTTCTTACTTTTCCTCTCACCCTCTCTCTGGTGAGCACATGAACCTTATGGCAAAAACTTTGGGAAAAAAAAGGAAAGGAAGAAGTTCTTGAAGGATTGTTTTTTAGTCCAGGACTTGAGCTGTGATGTCTGTCATCTGAGATCCAGCCTCCTTAACCTTCATACTACTTGGCTCTCTTGAAGGAAATTTTAAAAGGGCAACTCCAGTGAATATGTGAATAATGAAAAAGCAAAACAACTTATGTGGAGAAAGTTGCGGTGGACTAGATAGAAGATCAAACCAGCCATAACATTCCCTTAAGCATCATCCAGAGGAAGGCCCTAACTTTTCAATGCCATGAAGGCTTGAAAGAGTTGAGGAAACTTCAAAAGAAAAGTTCGAAGCTGTAGAGGGTGGTTCCTAAGTTTTAAGGAGAGAAGTCATCTCCACAACACAGATGGTCAAGGGGGAGCAGCAGGTTATCCCAAAGATCTCACTGAGACACTGGATGAAGGCGGCTCCCTCATTGATAGATTTTCAGTGTAGATGAAACAGCCTTATATTGGAAGAAGAGCCGTCCAGGGCTTTCAAAGCTCGAGAAGTCAGTGCCTGGCTTCAGACCTTCAGACTGGTAGACTGACCCCCTTGTCAGGGGCTAATGCAGCTGTGACCTGAAGTTGAAGCCGGTGCTCATTTCTATTCTGGAAATTCGTGGGCCCTTAAGAATCGTGCTCAGTCTACTCTGCCTGTGCTCTGTAAACAGAACAAAGCCCGGTGCCCGCACATCTGCTGACCGCTGGCTTGCTGCTTATCTGAGGCCCACTGTTGGGACTGCCTGTTCAGAAAAAAGGTTCTTTTCAGCATATTGCTGCTGTATTTTTGTTTATATGTCGAAAAACCTTCACAACAAAATTCACTTACAATTCTTAAAACAAGTGTTTTTAGGGGGTTTAGAAAAATGTTTGGGCCATTTACACGTTTCAGGCGTGTGTGGGTTTTAAGTGTATTTCTTATTTTTCTTTAATTATGTGCACTTTATTGTCTTCTGTTTGCACTAGATTTTGCGTATGGCATTTCATTTCTATTTTACTTGCTTTCATGAAAATTGTGATTATTACCAAGTTTTATTTTACACTATATTTGTTGCTGTGTAGAAAGGATTACTGAATTGTAGTAAATACAGGGCTTGCAGACTCAGCCCGTAGGTTTCTATAAAAGTTGATGTGAGCTTATACACAGCTCGCGTTTTGATTATTGCTAATGATGATTGCATGGACAGGAAAATACACCAGTGTTTAGTAATTGGGTCTCTATACTAGAAATAGCTGGCACAGAGTTTTTTTGGTAGCTTATAAGTGTCTTCTTTGGTTAATCTGGTAATGATCCCTTTGTAAACTTTAGTGGTAATTTTAAGATTCCTGTTTGTTAAGGAATGGTGAATTAAGAACAAATGTCCATTTGTGGTTGCCTGGCTTTGACAAATTTTTACGTGAAGAAAGAAGTAACAGCATTGAGACAGTTTGAGGGGCCTGGGTGGACTCATTTTGGAAAATGGAGAAATGGTATATTGTGAAGAAAGGTAGTTAGAAAATACTTTTGGTATTAAAACTATACCTATCTCTATTGAAATTATAATCACAATCATTAAAAGTTAAGATTTGCTGTTTTTTTGTGTGTTTGTGTGCTTTCGTTTCTTTTTTTTTTCAAGGAGTTGAAGTAGATATTAGGTATCCTTTGGATTGAGGAGAAAAATGTATTAATTAAAAAAGGGATTGATTTTCCTTTGTCATTCTCTTATTATTTATTACTTATAATTTATTAAAATTGCCTGTATAAAGCAGCATAACTCATACGGTTTCAGACTCCTCAGCTGTACTTCCTTGGTGATTGGTTTGGCATTTCAAAAACTTACATGATGTAATACCTTATTGATAATATGTTCTGTGTTGTTTTTTTTTTTTCTTTTTTTGGAGAGGTTTTTGCTATAGGGCGCGTGCACTCGCCAGACAGACAGAGACAGACAGAGAGACAGAAAGCAGGAAATCACCCTCCAGGGGGGATGGCCACGCCGCAATCCCTTTTCCTCCATTCTCCTCTCGGGATCTTGGGCATGCACGCACACACGCCCAGCGTGAGTTTAAGCCACCGGGTCCGGGACTCGAACCGCGATTGACTACGTGGGAGTCCAGCGACATAGCCATTACGCTAACTGCTGGTCCCGATAATGTGTTCTTAATTTTATATGTAATTTTCTTTTGGCAGCAATTACCTATTCTTAGTATACAACTGATATATTCAGGATTGGTAGTTAAAATTAGTGCCAGTGGAGAGAAATAGTAGTATGTTGTTTGACTTTTAATTGACAGTAAAAACAAAATGAAAAAAAAAAAAAAAAACCAACACCATCACCTTATCAATATTGTGTGTATAATTTTCTCTTAAAAGCCTAGACCTAAAATTAAACTCATGTGGGCTTTGGAAGTAGAAGGAACTTGACAAAACAAATTTGCTCAGTGACCTCATTTTGTGAAGTGTGATAGTTATTACTTACTGAGAACTTACTGTCAGGGCAATATTGGGTCATTTTTATACTTTCTTTAATCTTTAGAATAGCTGGGTATGAGATATTTCTCTTATCTGTTTTATGAGGGGACTTCAGAAAGTTTGTAGAAAAATGGAGTTAAAGTACAAGTTGATTTTGGTGCAGAAACATTTTGTAATCCTCGCCTAGTTTTCTTATAGTGTATATTTTCCATAAACTTTTTGAAGACTCCACATACTGTTGAAAACAGTTTAGACTTGCTAGTCAAAGATGAGAAAACGGAGGCTAGAATATTCATGGGGCAGCATGTGGCATGGTAAAGGCGCCAGACTCCCACGTGGTCAACTGCAGTGAAAATCTTGGACCTGGTGGCTCGAAACTCATGTGGGATATATGCATGGATGGCCAGAATCCCAGGAGGAGAAGGGATTGTGGTGTGATCATCCTCCTTGGGGGTGCTTTCTCACTTTCTGTCTCTGTGTCTCTCTGTCCATCCAGTGAGTGCACACACCCTGAAGCAAAAAACAAAACAAACAAACAAAAAACCAAAAAAAAAAAAAAAAAAAACTCTAAAAAGGAAAAGGGAAATTTGTGGCAATGTCGTATAATGAATTTTGCCTAACAGTTTTGTGTCTTTTGGAGCCAGTGCCAATGTGTTTAGATTCTACTTTTGCTTCTGTTAGTTATAAAGTACATATTTTGCTTTCTTTAGTATAATCCGTCATCCCAGCAGCAGAGAGAAATAATTAAGAGTAGGAGCCTGGACAGGCGGCTGCAAGAACCCATAGTGTTAACGAAGTGGAGACACAGCACCATTGTATTGGACACCAATGACAAGGTAGGCTTTCTTCTGAAAAACCTGTTGTGCATTAGATCATACGGGGAATTGTGACCATTTGTGCTGATCATCTCGCTTTACGTGGTATTTCTGTTAAATATGATTCTCTGCTAAAACATTTTTTTGAACCAGAATAAACTTTTGACCTGTAAGTATGATTGAATATAACTACTGAGTCGTCGGGAGAGGCGTGACCCATTTTTCCTTAGAAAAACATAAAAAAAAGCCACGTCATGACTTTTCTGATGACCTAATATACTATGTATTTTCCCCTAACTGAATTGCATGCCTTAGTGGCTACTGTTTTATATATTGAGTGGCACTTTATCATAGAGTAGGTTTTGGTTTTGAAGTTGTTTTGATTTTTGCGGAATGTGTTGACTTCTCTGTGGCTTGGGGATGTGTCTATACTTGGATGGATTTGAGCCTACTAGGTGACGGGCGTTTTTGCTCAGCACCCTAAAGTCACATTTCTGTTATTTCTTGCCCTCAATCTCTAGGCCTAGTGAAGACGTTTAATTGTTTTTCCTCATCCCAGCGAAGATTGGGAATCCTACTCCTTTAGTTTCCCTAAATGCCCTCTGTACAGAGTGCTGCTTTTATTGATTTGGAAAGCTATTCTCTTGTTTCAAAAAGGGATGAATTTTCATGTGAACATCAGAATGGATGTTTTTAAAACTTCTGTAGTGGGACCAGCAGATGGTGTAATGATTACATCACTAAACTCCGATATAGTTGACCATTGTTCAAGTCCCGGATCCGGTGGCTTGAAACTCACACTGGGCACATGTGTGTGATGCCCAAAATCCCAAGAGGAGAGTGGCGGGGAAGGGATGGTGGCATGGCTGTTCACCCTGAGGGGTGATTTCTTGCTTTCTTTCTCTGTCTGGCAAGTGCATGCACCTTATAGCAAAAATTTCTCTAAAAAAAAGAAAAACTTCTGTAGCAATTATATCTTTATAATGTGGCTTTACCAACACTAAATAAATAATTTAAAAAATATATTTTTCATTAAAAACTCTTCTTCTTCTTCTTCTTCTTCTTCTTCTTCTTCTTCTTCTTCTTCTTCTTTTCTATTTTTAATCATCAGGCTTCTTTTGTATATAACTAACAGGCTTCCTATATTTCCTGGATGTGTTACTGAGAATAGAATGAGCTCTCCCAAGGCATGTTTCTCTACGTTTGGATATTCTCAGTCTTAAATCCCTTTATACATGATCTCAGTGTTCAGTTGAAACAAGTGTACTATTTTGAATTAAAAGGTGACCTTTTGTGGCACCATAGACATTGTCGGCACACCTACTTATGGTTACAAGATTGACTAGCACAACAACAATGAAAACAGCAGACCAGTTGCTGATACCTGTTTTGTAAAGTGTTAGATGATTGAATGTAGAGAGCATATTAAATAATGGTATTCTGGAGTCTGTGCTCTCGAAGATACAGTGGAAAATATATTAGTGTGGAGATTAACCTGGTAGGTAAGATTTCTGGAAGTTTTTATAGAAAAATCAATTCAACATACTACAATTCAGGGTTTATGGAAAGCCCCTAAATACCCCATGTAGAACTCTAGGGTAAAGTCACTGCACTCTTAATTGATAATAGGTATTGGCACATGATTTCTCTAATTCTCTTTTCCTGAAATTATTTAAAGCATCTGGGGGAATGGAGGAAGTTAAAATGGAACCAGGCTGTTGCTACCAAAAACTGATTTTTAGTCTTATTTTCCACGAATAGTTCTAGAAACTTTTGCAGTAGAAATCATATATTGTATTTTAATATCGAAAAGCAGACCGCTTAAAAACATGTTACTGGCTTCCTCATGATATTTCCGTAGGCTTAGAATCTTAAGCATCCTTGCGTTTTTAAAATCTTCCTTATTTTAAATCGTTGGAAAGCAAACTGTAAATGGAATATTATTAGCAACTTAATTTCTCATATAAATGTTGACTAAAGTAAAATTCTAATTCTAGCAGTTGCCACATATTTCCTGTGACCATCCCTTACTTAATCCTGAGTGTTTGTACCCACAAATGTGAACATAAATTTAGCACCAGTTAGCAGATTAATGTGATATCTATTACATAGTTATCCACAAGTGCTTAGATTTTACCTACTCTAAGTATGGCCAATTCAAACTAATATTTAATGATTTTAAGGTAACTTGCATTCTTTTTTTTTATTATTTGAGTAATTCTATCTGCATTAGTTAAACTTAATTGTAATTGCTATAAAATAATGCTGTATTGAATAGACTTTCACTAACATAGCTAGTTTTCAGATGAGTACTATCTTAGATTTGGGGCTGAATATGGAAGCAAATAAGGAAATTTTTTTTTGTACTCTCCTTGTTAAGCTCTCCCCCTGAGAGTAGAGGGAGTAGTATAATGGTATAAAATAGAGTAACTTTTTTCATTACTTATTTTTTGTAGGAATCTCCAAGTGCCTCAAAACCCTGCTTTCCTGAAAACGAATCTTCTCCCTCTTCACCAAAGCACCAAGATACAGTTAGTATGATAGAAGCGTATCATATACTATAGCCCAGTTACTTCAATCAGTTTTAAAATAGGCATCTTTAAATGTAATATTTAATTATTTCTTAGGCTTCTATTAAACTTTATTTTTTTATCACAAATTAAAATAGATTTTAGTTCAGAATATTTTATTGATTTAAAAGTCCCCTTTTGTGCAAAATGAAGTATCTTGTTACATGATTCAATTATATACTATTCTTTTAAGTGATGCTCTCATGTTTAGTTTTAAAAAAATAAGAAAAGTTCCAGATAGTACTATCACATTGTACTTTTGCCCTTTTTTCCTCAAGCCAGCAGTCCACAGGTAAGAAGCGTTTCCCTCCTTACTGAGCAGACACCTTTCTTCCTCCATGCCATCACACACTCTACCCGGTCTGTGCCAGATGGATGTTGGAGATAAGGTCACTCAGCTGTCAGTTCTCCTAAACTGGAAGATCTCCAAGGGATCTATCTTCAGGCACCTGTCTCAACTCCGCTGATGGCATTTCACTCCATCCCTGTATTTATACCCCCAGTCTTTCCTATTAGCTGGCGATAATGCTACCCACCCGTCAGTGGCTTCTCTTTTCTGTTCAGATGAAGCTTAAAACCTTGGAGGAGGACTCTAAAGCTGGGCCTGCTCTGGCTTCTGACCGTGGCCTTAGCCTCGTCTCACACTTCTTATATATTTCCATCCTCCCTTCTTGCTTCCTTCCTTCCTGCTATACCACCTTTCTTTCAGTGCTTTGAAGGAACCTGCTTTCAACCTAAGGCTCTTGTATTTGTCGTTTACTCTGACCCTGAAACATTTCTGCCCCACTTCCTTGCCTGGTTGACTTCTGTTCATTCACTAGGGTTCGGTCAAGACTTTGTTTCCTTAGAGAATTTTATTCTAATCCTATAGATGAGTAAGGTTTTCTTATAATAGTCTTCCTAGCATTTAATTATGTGTCATTTGATTACATAAACTAAAGTAACTCTTTATATTCCTTTTGTTAAGTTTTTTAATTGCCAGAGGGTGTTTGTGCTCACCAGGAAGACAGAGGGGAGAGGGAGAAAGTACCCCCCCCCCCCCCCCCCCCCCCCGTTTGGAATGTGGTCACAATACAGTCATTTTTCCATTTTGTCAGGATTTGGGACACACACACACACACACACACACACACACACACCTGGCATGTTTTTCAAGCCACAAGGACCAGGATTCAAAGCACAGTTGACATGTGGGATCTGGTTTCCTTAATCTGTAGGCCATAAGGCAGGCCCTAGGTTATTTATTTCTAATAGGATCTTTTAGCTCTCTATTAATGTCTGTCTTCCTCACTAGATAAAGAGAAAAGTTTCTTTAGAGCATGAACAGAAGAAACTCCAGTACCTACTGCAGTGCTTTGGGGTAGCTGTTCAGTAAATATTTGTTGAATGAATTAAGGAAATTTCAAAGATTTTTAAAAGACAAACTTTTATCATTTCTTCTCTATTTTGTGAAATTATGATAGACTGTCATTTATTAAGGTACTCAGATTTCTTAGAGGCTGAGATTTCCACACTGGCCAAGATACGAATTTGCTTCCCTAACTCTGACTGTTCCCTGCCATAATCAGATCTGTTAGGGTTCACATCTCATGTCCAGTGCATTTCCTCTGGCCTTGGCTCAGGCAGTTTCCCTGCCTACTATCAGCCTTGGCTTTTATCTATAGGAAGGGTCTTCAGGAAGTTTATGGAAAACGCCTATTATGAAAAAACCGCATGGATTTCCATTTTTTTGGAACCAAAATAAATTTGTACTGTAAATCCAGTTTTCAACAAACTACCCTCTAGTACCTCTCTCAAGACCAACTCTTTGTCCAGCCTGTGGACTGGTAGTTAGGACACCTGGATCCCACATGGCTGACTGTGGCGTTCGAGTCCCAGAACCAGTAGCTTGAGAAACATGTCAGGTGTGTGTGCCCAAAACCCTGGAAGGAGAAACGGAGGAAAAGGAATCGCAGTGTGGCCATGCCCCACAGGGGCTACTGTCTCACTTTCTCTCTCTTTCTCTCTCTGCTTCTCTTTGGCAAGGTCATTACACTTTCTGGCAAATTAAAAACAAAATAACCTGACTCTCGTAGGGGGTCCAGTCGGGAACCTAGAATAGCGATCTGTTTCTGAGCTCCCAAGGCACTCACTGCGTGAAGTGCAGGCTCTCATGTACTCCTGGGTTCCACGCTCCATTTTAAACTCCTGGAGGGGATTTAAATAGGGATAGCTGAGGGCTGCATTTTCCGACTTTTTACCTTCTGTATCATCTAACATAGTACTGGATACATAGACATTTTATAAAGACAGAGGTGAACGCGGTCCTAGTGATTGCAGGAAGAATTATGGAGTGAGTCTCAGGCCCACTTAGCATGATGCTCTCAGTCTGTCCTCTAGAGGAAGCAGAGCGTCCTCTCTAACTTACTGTAAAAACAGGTCATACACAATTCCTAGAAAGATCTTTTATACATTTACTTTTCGCAAGAAGGGAGCTTGGGGGTAACTGACACAGGAATTTGTGAGTGTCCCACACGCAGTTACAGAGGCCTGTTTCCTGGTTACTTCTGCCCTCCTTTCTCCACTGTCTGGCGTTGGCCAGCAGCTGGACTGTCGTGGCCTCCCTGTACCCTCTGATGGCCGTCACCTGGAACTGCCTCATCAGCGTTTCTCCTCGGTGTTACTTGTCCCTGCGGCCATCCCGTTTTCACATAAACAAGGCTTCTCTGCCATCCGGACTGCTCCTTTTCCAGGCATCCTTGCCTTCCCACGGAGGCTCTGAGCCTCTGGCCTTCTCTGGCTCTCCTCCTCCTCCTGCCCGGCTTCTACCAACCTCCTCTCTGTGAGTTGAAGTTTGGCTGGCATCGAGGCTTAGTGATAAAAAGGAAGCTACAAACGTAGACATGAAAATGATACACACTCAGTGTTAGCTACCGGATACACTTAAAACAGCCTGCACGCGGTCTGTCAACCCGTCTACCTCTGTAAGCTCTTCGAATCAAAACATTTAAAATTTCACCTAGTAATATAAATTTTAAACATGTTACTTTTGGTTACGCTGTATCTCCAGTTTTCAAATGCATTATTTTCATAGTCCTTTCAAGTCCTTTTTTTTGAAATTAAAAAAAATCTTTTGGAGAGGTTTTTGCTATAGGGTGCATGTGCCCACCAGAAAGACAGAGACAGACAGAAAGCGAGAAATCACCCCTCAAGGGGATGGCCATGCTACAGTCCCTTCTCTTCCATTCTCCTCTCAGGATCTTGGACACGCATGCACACATGCCTGGCATGAGTTTAAGCCACCAGGTCTGGGACTCGAACCATGGTTGACTACCTGGGAGCCCAGCGACATAGCCATTATGCCAACCGCTGGTCCCCTGAAATTAAATTTTACTTAAAAAATTTAAGTTTTGCGAGCCGGTCCACGTTGTTTTTTGTCCTAATACACCTATGAAAATAGTTTCTAGTTACTGATACTGAATAAAATTTTAGAATGTGTAACTTAGAAACTTGGGCTTTTGACCTTGTATCTCCAATGGTGGTATTACAATACATTAACCATTTTGGAGAAAAGTACCTTTTAATACTGTCATTGTCTTTTTCTGTCAGAGGGCACATAGGTTCACTACAGAGAGACAGAGAGACGTGCCCCGTGGAGCACGGTCGCACCACAGTCCTTGCTCCGTTTCTCCGGGCATGCATACGTATGTACATGCTGTGTGTTTTCAAGCTTCTGCAGCTGAGATTTGAACCATGGGGATCCAGCTCCCCCAGCTATGAGCCCCACGGCCAGCCTCCTTTCAGTATTTTCTGTAACAACAGTATTACTGGTTATATCTTCTAGTTCTTTTCATTGACTATTAATATCTTAAGGCCTTTTCTTTTTCTTTTTTTGCCATAGGTGCATACGCTCACTGGAGAGAGTGTGAGGAAAAGTGAGAAATCACTCCCTGGGAGGGGAGGGGACAGCCACAGTGCAGTCCCTTCTCCTCCATACTCGTCTCAGGATTTTGGGCATGCATGCATACATGCCCAGCATGATTTTCAAGCTGCCACATCTGGGACTCGAACTATGGTCAGCCATGTAGGAATCCAGCCACCTTAACTCCCCTCCACTTGCTGACTCCATCTAATTTATTTTTTTTAAGTTTTTTTTGCTATAGGGCACATGTGCTTACCAGAGACAGCAACAGAAAGCAAGAAATCACACCCAAAGGGATGGCCATGCTGCAGGTCCTTCTCCTCACTCTCGGGATTTTGGGCATGAACACACGTGTCCAGTGTGAATTTCAGGCTGCTGGGTCTGGGACTTGAACTGCGGTCTCCTATGTGGTAGTCCAGCCATGTAACCATTATGCCATCTGCTCATCCCCTTAGTATTTTTGTTAATGACACTGGTTCTTTAAGAAAAGTTAAGGTAAAGTTCACATACCGTAAAAATACCCACGAGCCATTTTAAAGTGCCCGTTCAGTGGCAGTGTATTTCCAGGGCCTGGTAACAGGACATTTCATCAGCCCTGGAGGAAGCCCACACCCGTTAGCCCACTCTCCACCGTAGCCACCACTCTCTGCCTTGTAAGGACTGTTTGCATTCCATCTCTGTGGATTTGCTAGTCGGGATGCTTCATCTGTAGTAATCTCACCGAAGAGCCGCTGTGAGAATAGTGTCCCTTTGCTTCCCAGTCGAGCCGCCCGTTCACTCTTCCCACTGTCTCCTCTGGCCACTCCTCCTCCTCCTCTGGGGAGACTGAAAAGCCCGAGCCGTGCCGTGCTCGCTCTAGCCTCTGAGCCTCTGTGTTTTTTTCACCCGCTGCGCCAGCGTCTCCTGAAAGCCGGCTCTGCCTCCCCTCTTCCTTCCCTAGGTCGAGTGGCGTTCTTTCCCTTCAAGGTTGAACTAGGCACACCTTTCTCATAGCACGTACCGCATTCCGTGGCAGGCATTGTTCATGTTTGTTATTTTGGGTGTGGCAGATTTTGTTCTTATCTGTGTTCAGGTTAGGGCGTTCAGTCCTTCAGCATTTGTGCTCTGGTGTTGATCTGAGTGCGGATTTGATGAACGTACTGGACCTTTTCCTTGAACACACATGCGTGCACCATTTGTACCAAGTTCAGTCTGTTCATTACCTCAGGTAGGAGTCCCTGATTCAGACTCTCGTCCTTAGGCTTAGGTGACCCGTCACTGCTGCTGCCCATTGATTTTTCTTTCTGTTTTGATGCCTGTATTTCCTTCCTGCCTCTGCCTTTTTTTTAAAAATTCATTATAGGGTGTGTGCACTCACTGGAGAGAGATGGGGGTGGGACTGCAAAGGGGGGAGAGAGAGAAGAAAGCACACCCCAGGGGGACGGCCACACCACCATTTCTTTTTGGGATTTTGGGCATGCACACACATGTACTCGTGTTTTTCAAACTACCAGGTCCAGGGTTCAAACTGTAGTTGGCCATGTGAGATCTAGTTGTCTTAACCACCATGCCACTGGCTGGCCTCCCCCTTTTGTTCATTTAACACTATTCCAGCTGTGGTTTTTTTTTTTTTTGGAGAGGTTTTTGTTACAGGGAGCATGCGCTCGCCAGAAAGACTGAGAGAGACAGAGAGACAGAAAGCAAGAAATCACCCCACAAGGGGAATGGCCACGCTGCAATCCCTTCTCCTCCATTCTCCTCTCGGGATCTTGGGCATGCACGCACATGTGCCCGGCATGAGTTTAAGCCACTGGATCCGGGACTCGAACCGCAGTCGACTACATGGGAGTCCAGTGACCTAGCCATTACGCTAACCGTTGGTTCCCCAGCTGTGAGTTTTTTAATAGACTTAATTCTGACTCTCTGTCTTCTCAGCTCCTTTGCTCCTTAGTGCACACAGCCCATGCCTGTCCACTTGGGCTAATGTTCCTTAGTCCCCACATCACTGAAAAATTTCTTTCTCCTGGCTTCTGATGGGGACGTGAGGAGGTAGCATGTGTGTAGACAGGAAATTGAGAATTCTCTTGTTTGTTGAGAGGCAACAGAGTTTCTATGAAAAGTATCAAACTCGCATCCTAAGGAGATCAAAGCTATGCTTGATGAAAAAATTACAGTAAAACTTCATCTGAGTTATGTCCCAAGTTCCCAGTGTACTAAAAAGAGTGAATTAACATAACAGCCTTTCAGCTTTGTCTACAGATAAGAGTTTTTATTCAAACCAGCCAAAACTTTCAAAATGATCTTTTAGACATTGAAAAAATGCTAAATATTTTGTCTCCCCTACAAAAGTGATTTCTGTTTTCTGATTAAAGTATATTGAGAACATAGAGCGGAGGAATCAGTTACATAGTCAGAAATAAATTCTGATTGGGAGTTTCTTTTTCTTTTGACTTGTTCGTGTGTATGTGTGTGTTTCAGTTGAATTAAAACTGTTGTTTCTCACAATCATTATTTTGTTGGTGATTACTATAAGCACCAGTGACACTTTGATGAGTGTCATCATATTTCATTTGAAAACAGGAAACTAAAGCAGTGACAACGTGCTTTTTCATTTCTCTTTGGAAGAGGTTTAAGATAACTAACTTCAGTATAATGGATTTGCCTTTGTAGGACTGACGACAAAGCTTGTGTCATTATTTTTGACATCAGCTAGCTAATAAGTCTAATTTGTCAAAGCCCGGCTCACCATCTCATAATATGTTTAATGACGCACGTATTGCATTTTTAATGCCACATAAAGGCCGGTTCTGAATAGAGCACCAGTTACTTTTGAATCATTTATTAAATACAGTGACTGCATTTGTTCAGCCTCGCTATGTTCACATTCTGACAAAATGAGTTAGTATATTGAATACTTTTCAGATTACATAGTTATAAAATAACAGCAGAGTAAATAGTTCCTTTTTTTGTATTATTTATCATTATAACATAGTATCACTTTTTTTAAACCGGAAACTGTAAATCATTTTTCCAGTGCTGACTTACTCATATGGAAATCTAGTATCTAATGGCTGATGTGACTTAAGGAGAAGAGGAAGTGTATAATTATGTACATTACTGAGGCAAACTCTACAAAAGTATTAGGAAAATTATATGCTTAATGTACTTTAGAACTAATCCTGTTACATACTGATTCATCTTTTCTTTCAAGGTAGTCTTTCTGAGCAAGACCATTTCAGTTCAGTGATGTGTAAGAATGTGGACCTCATTGCCTATATGAATAATGTGTAAACAGTATTGCTCTGTTCCGTAGGGTCAAGAGAAATATGGATTATTAAATGTAACCAAAATTTCTGAAAATGGAAAAAAGGTTCGGTAAGTATACAGATAATTAATTTCTTCATGATTCCTTCGTGTGAAATAAGTTTAAAAATGAGGAATATAATTATATTCTAGTAGAAATGATTACAAGGTTCAGAAGAATTTCTGTCATACATTTTTCTAATGTTATATGTAGGATTGTCATGAACTTTATGACAGTTTTGTTGTAAGTAATGTTTTTTGTTTAATAATAGTAACAGGTAATATTACTTAAATAATTTCTGAATAATACTAAATTCAGTGGCAATAAGACAGAGGAATCCAAGGAAGAATTAGCATTCTTTTCATATTATTCCCTCCCTCCCATTTTTTCTAGAAAGCAGTGAATGTGCATGGTAAAAACACAGGTGCCCTGAGTGAGTCAGGCCCTGGCGTCTTGGCTGTCCTCCCCAGAGAGCCAGAGTTATGTCTTGTGTTCTAGAGCTTTTTCCCAGAGGTAGGATATGTGGGTATATATATTTGTATATAGATACTTTTTAAAAAGACTTTTTGGCAGTAGGGCATGTGTGCTCACTAGGGAGACAGAGACAGAGAGAAGGAAAGTAAGAGATCATCCCCTGGGGGGGCAGCCACAGCACTGTCCCTTTTTCTCGGTTCTCCTGTCAGGGTTTTGGGTACCCACACACATATCCGGCATGATTTTTAAACTTCTGGATCCAGGACTTGAACTGTAGTGGGCTCTGTGGGAGTCATCCAGCACCTTAACCACCATTGCCAAATGCTCGCCCCTATAGATTAGTTTCTTTTTTTTTTTTTAAAAGCGTTTATAGAACACATTTATTTATTTATTTTGTTGTATTTTTTTTCAAGCCGCTGGGTCTGGGACTCAGACTATGAGGGAATCCAGCGCCTTAACCACCAAGGCACCTGCTGGCCTCTATATTAATTTTTTTTATTGTTTATTATTTATTTATTTTAATTTGACCAGAGAGAGACAGAGTGAGAGAGAGAAAGAAAGTGAGAAGACAAGCCACCAGGTCCAGAACTTGAACCATGGTCGGCCATGTGGGAGTCCAGTGTTCTTAACCATCATGCCATCTGCAGGCCTCTCTATACTAATTTTTAAACACAGTATTTTCACAGTGGTGATTCTGTTTCATTGCACATTGAGGCCCTCATTTTTAACTGCTGCATGACCGTATGGCTGTGTTGTGTACTCAGCCGTTATTTATTTGGAAGTACTTATTAGCTCTGCCTCTGTGTTGGCAGACGTTTAGGGTGTTAACAGTTTTCGCTGTTACAAACAATATTGCACTTAGCATCTTGCATAGGTCATTTTGCAAGTATGTAGCTATTGCCTGTAGAATAAATTTTACAAAAGTGGAATTACAAAGCCATATGCAGGCCTATTGATAGAGTGTCCCAATTGTGCTCAAGAGACTGAATCATTTCCTGCCCCAAGTAACAGTTCATTTCTCCACACCTTTTGCCAGTTTAATATGCATCAGATTCTTTGATCTTTGCCAATGGAGATTAGAGAGAATATGCTATTTTCATTTGTATTCCTTTTCAGTAGGGTAAGCCATCATAAACCATCTGTATTTCTTTTTTGTCACATTATCTGTTCATACTCTTTGCTTGTTTTTCTTTTGGACTGTTGGATATTTTGGTTAATGTGTATAGTATCTCCTACTGAGTTAGGGAAATTAATTTTTTAAGATAAGTTGCATTTTCCTCAGGTTTAAAAAACTGCTAAAATGCTATGGTTTTATAGTCAAAATGAGATCAGCCTACTGTTTTAAATTTAAATTTACACATAGTTCAGTTTTTAAGGTTTCTTTAATTGGACTCTTTCAAAGCTTTTCTTTGAAGTCTGAAATAGCTTTACACAGTAGCTTTACAAATGCTACAATCATGCGTTCATTAAACCCTTCCTTGGTAGGACTCACTTGTGAATTGGATCTTTCTCTTTCTCCATTTTGGGCATAGCAGTGCACATAGCTCTTTGGCTACTTTCTGTTTGCATTGTTAATGGTTTTTTCCTGTGATAATTAGTCTTAGATTTTCTCCTTCTTTTGGAATCTATTTTGTAATTTGTGTTTTCCTAAGGAAATCATTTATCATCTTCAAATTTATTTACATAAAGTTTAGCAAAATAGTCTTAATTTCAATGATTCTCAAACTTTTTGATCTGAGGACAGCTCTTTTTTTTATTATCATCATAATCTTCTTTATATTACATTGGATTACATATAACTTTACGTGTATTACAATGCTTTTTCAAAAGAGAATGCCATGCATGTCAGTCAATACAGAGACATTAATCTCCCCGCTTCAACATTCAATATCTTTTCTATGTTTTCCCCAATCATTATTATTGTTATTCTAATTATTTTTTTTAAAACAATCACTATTTCTCATTTTGCTTGTAAAAAGACTTTGCCTATCATGAAATACTTCTCAGACCAATCCAGTTGAGAATACTATACATGTCATTATCTACAGTTAATAAGCCATATCTGTTTTTCACTAACATCCTGCCTCTCTATTGTTCTGTTGCTATCTTTCTCTATCCTCTTCTCTTCACCCCACCATTCCACACTGTCCTATTCTCATTAAGTACCTTCACTGCTTTTATGTCCTCCAGTTTTTTGCTCTCTACCATAGAGTGCGGATAGTCGGTATATATTGAATAGATACATACAATATCTTTCTTTCATAGCCTGGCTTACTTCACTCAGCAATAGATCCTCCATATCTGACCATTTTCTATCAAGTGCCAGGGTCTTGTTATTTTTTATGGCTGAGTAGTATTCCATAGAGTATATATACCACACTTTTCCAATCCATTCATCATTTTGTGGACATTTAGGTTGGTTCCATGTCTTGGCAATTGTGAATAATGCTGCAATAAACATTGATGTGCAAGCACCTTTTCCGACTGAGCGTTCTCCTGTCCTTTGGATACCCAGAAGTGGGATTGCTGGATCAAATGGTAGTTCTATTTGTAGATCTTTGAGGAACCTCCATATTGTTCTCCACAGTGGTTGAACTAGTTTACATTCCCACCAACAGTGTAGGAGGGTTCCCTTTTCACCACATCCCCGCCAACACTTATCACTTTTTATATTCTTAATCTTTGCTGTTCTGACAGGGGTTAGGTGGTATCTCATTGTGGTTTTTATCTGCATCTCCCTTATGATGAGGGATGTTGAGCATTTCCTCGTATACTTTTTGGCTATTCGTATGTCTTCCTTAGAGAGATTTTTGTTCAGCTCATTTTCCCATCTTTTAATTGGGTTAATCATTTTTTTTCGCATAAGGCACTTGAGTTCCCTATGTATTCTGGTTATCAGTCCCTTGTCTGAGGGATATTTAACAAAAATATTTTCCCATTCTGAGGGTTGTCAGTTCACACTTGTTACTGTGTCCTTTGCTGTGCAGAAACTTCTTAGTCTAATTTAGTCCCACTTGTCTATTTTAGGGATTATTGCCTGTGCTTTGGGAGTCTTATTTAAGAAGTCTTTGCCTACTCCAATGTCTCCCAGAGTTTCCCCAGCATTTTCCACCAGTAGTTTTATTGTTTGAGGTCTTAGGTTAGGACAGCTCTTTTATACTCTTAAACATCATTGAGTATTTTGAAGACTTTTTTCTTTGTAGTTTATATCTACAGATACTAACTGTTAGAAGTTAAGACAAATTTTGAGAAAATGTATTCTTTTTAAAATACAAATTAACATGAGTAATATTTTTATGAAGAACGCCTATATTTTCCAAGGCGAATTTTCCATGAGCATAGAGGTATTGTTTTTCAGTTTTGTTTGCAGATCTTTGGCATTTGGCTTAGTGAAAACAACTGAGTCCTTATTTCTGCTTTACATGGTCAGTTGTGCCATATAACTGACTGTAGTAAGTAAAAGTAATCCTCTCTTACACAGCTCATGTTGGAAAAGGAAGAAATGTCTAAATAGCCTTTTCACATAATTGTGTGTATTTTTCTGCTGTGCCAAAATTCTACTAATGTTCACTTCTTAAAGGTTAGTAGCAGTGAAGCTCTGAAAAACTATTAATGAATTTTTTATACTCAGTTACATTAAAAGCCATTGATCCATGATGCACTTGAATGAATCTTTACTCATGCATAATTTTATAGTATTTTGTAGGTCATTTGGAAAACTGGTTCACTCATTTCCAAATATTTACACGTTTTATAATATTAAAGAGTCATAAACTAATCATATCAGAAAATCTGTGTATTGAGAAATTGTAAAACTTAGGGTTGGCAGATGTCATGTTTTCCAAAATTCTGTTTTTTGTTTGAAAACTATAATATTTTTCCTGGGGCAAAAAGACTGGTATTAAGTTTGCTGCCTTAGGCTTTTTTTTTTTTTTTTTTTTTTTCTTTTTGCTATAGGGTGCATGCACTCGCCAGAAAGAGAGAGACAGACAGAAAGCAAGAAATCACCCCCCCCAGGGGGATGGCCACGCTGCAGTCCCTTCTCCTCCATTCTCCTCTCAGGATCTTAGGCACACACGCACACACACCTGGTAT
This sequence comes from Tupaia tana, assembly GCA_026018925.1. Lineage (NCBI taxonomy): Eukaryota > Metazoa > Chordata > Mammalia > Scandentia > Tupaiidae > Tupaia > Tupaia tana. Next base: position 7,342,660 of record JAKSZU010000016.1, read on the forward strand.
GAGTTTTAAGCCACTGGGTCTGGGACTCGAACCACGGTTGACTGCATGGGAATCCAGCGACATAGTCATTACACCAACTGCTGGTCCCTCCTTAGGCGTTTTTAAGTGTACAGCTCAGCAGTGTTAAGTGTGTTTACTTTATCATGCAACGACTCTCAAGAACTTTTTTTATCTTGGAACACTGAAACCCTATACCACTAAACATTCCCACTTGTCTTTTTTCTCAACCGTTGGAATCACTTTTCTCTGTTTCTGTGGTTTTGCTGCTTTAGGTACTGGGAATGGAATCATACAGTGTTGGTATGATTTTGTGACTGGTTTATTTCACTTAGCATAATGTCCTCGAGGTTCAACTACTTGTTGACAGCTTTGATTTTTTTATTGTCGGCCAATATTACCTCCCCTCCCCCCCCATAACAGGTTAATTCATTTATTTTTGAAATAATGTTTGCCAGCCAGATAACCAAGTCTGAATTACTGTAGTGTGTCAATCAGGTGTTTTTTTGTGTTTTGTTTATTTGTTTTTAAATTGGTACTGTGGAAAAAAAGTGACTAATTCACCTTGCAGTCAGTCACACAACTGCTTCAGTCTTTGAGGCAACAGCTGTTATCCGTGTTTGTTCTCAGATACATCTTTACTATCATGTTGTCAGGAAAGTCGTGATGCATTTTTACATAGAAAAACACATCAGGACTTTCCCGGCAACCTAATATTTCCACAGCTTTTTTTTTATCTTGAGAATTAAAGCTAAATAAATTTATTTAAAATGGAAATACAGGGGCCAGCAGATGGTGTGGTAGTTAATGTGCTGGACTCCCACATGGCCAGCTGCGGTTTGAGTCCTGGACATAGTGTCTTGAAACTCACACCGGGTGCTTGTGGGTGTGTGCCCAAAGTCCCAAGAGGAAAATGGAGGAGAAGGGATGTGGCTGGCCATCCCCCGGGGGACTGATTTCTCACTTTCTCTCTCTTTGCCCCCTCTGTCTGTCTCTGATGAGTGCACATGCCTATGGCAAAAACCTAAATAAATCAATGAAATGGGCATATACCAATCTAAACACTTTCATAGTAGGAAGTCAGTAGATGATATCTAAACTAGAAAACTGAGAGTATAAAATAAATTTACAAATGAAAATAAATCCTCCTGTGGAGTCCAGGAGCGGTATCACGGTAATACAATTGGACCGTGGGAAAGGCCCCAGGTCTTGTCCCGGGACCTCCCTGAGCACACGGGTGCTCACACGTGTTCCCAAGGTACAGGCCAGCTGAGACTTGGGTCTCTGATGAAGCCGGGTTTGCCTGTCTGTCTTTCATGAAGAAGTGCATAAATAAATAAATCCTTTCGAATTACTTCAGACAGTCCACAGAAAGCAAAGTAATAAAATAAATTATAACAGAATGATGACAGAACAAGCACCAAATACATCTGACATATCAATATTAATCAGATGGACTATACTCATCTCTTAGAGGAAAAAGGTGCTCAGATCGAAGCATAGAGCAAAACCCAGCTAAATATTCTATATAAAATATATACCCAGAAATGATTCAGTAGAGGTTTGTTTTTTTTTTTGGTTTTTTTTTTTTTTTTTTTTTTTTTTTTTTTTTTTAATGGTATATGAGAGGCATAAGAAAGTAAAGCAAGAATAAGGATCTTAATAATAGATATAGTTTGGGACTAGCAGGTGGCATGGTGGTTAAGGCGCTGGACTCCCACATAGCGGACTGTGGTGCGAGTCCCGGACCCCGTGGCTTGCTTTCTCATTTTTCTTTTTCTCTCTCTCTGAGCACATGTGCTGTATAGCAAATTAAGGGGGAAAAAATAAATAATTTCAAAAAAAAAAAAGTAGATACTGTTTCAGCCAGAGAGAAGAGCATTGAGCATCATAGAGGTCATTTTAAAGTGGCAAAGCATGGTGGCTAAATCCAGTAAAGATCTAAACATTTGGTATAGACATTCCCCAGATAAATATTTAGCTTTAACAACCATAAGCAGAAACTATGGGATGGAAAAATAGAAACTTAGTAAGAGTTAACTTACTCTACTCCTCTTAATCAATGAGATTCAAGTGGACATAAAAAATAGTAAAATAATAAAGTAGATATAACTGATAGGTATTCTGCATTTCCAAAATCAGCAAATAAACTTTCTCTTGAACACAGAAGGAATTTTCACAGAACTGGCCGTAAGTCTGTCTGTAAGGAAAGCCTTATTATATATTCCCGTAGTGGATAGACTTGACATTCCTTTTAGTCTCTCAGCATCTGAATTCCCTTATAGGATTATTTTACTTTCCTGTTTGCAAAAAATAATTGATAACTGCTTTTTTTTTTGAGAGAGAGAGATTTTTTTCTATATGATGCATGTGCTTGCTAGAGAGACAGAGACAGAAAGCGAGAAGTCACTCCTAGGGGGGATAGCCACACCACAATTCTTCTCCATTCTCTTAGGATCTCGGGCATGCATGCACATGCACCCAGTGTGAGTTTTAAGCTGCTGGGTCCAAGACTCGATCTGCAGTTGACTGCATGGGAGTCCAGCAAAGTAACCATTATGCTGTCTGCTGGTCCCCATAGCTGCTGCTTGAAAAGTATTTTTCTAGGCCTGACGTAGATACAAAAATGAGTAAAAATACTCTGCTTTAAACAGATAATTGACAAATAGTCGACAACTCTAAAGGGAGAGAAACATTTCCGCCTAACTAAGTCTCTAGTGTAGAATTAAAGATAATGAAGGAAGCCTGTTGGGTGGAGTATGGCCAGGCCGTGACAGTGACCAGCTTTGAAGTTCTCAGTAGGAGCACATGATAGCGTATCGGTGTGAGTCTTACCAGTGTTTCTGCAGGTGGGACAGTAGGGTAAGTAGCTGATTTCCTTAAAAACTCCTTATTATGCCACTGAACGTTGGTTACCTCTGGGGTGAAGGTTGAAGGACAGTAAACGGGGCCTTTTCCTTTTTTTGGGGGGGAGAGGTTTTTTGCAATAGGGCACGTGTGCTCGCCAGACAGACAGAGACAGAGAGACAGAAAGCAGGAAATCACCCCCCAGGGGGGATGGCCACGCTGCAATCCCTTCTCCTCCATTCTCCTCTCGGGATCTTGGGCACGCATGCACATATGCCTGGCATGAGTTTAAGCCACTGGGTCCGGGACTCGAACCATGGTCGACTACATGGGAGTCCAGCAACATAGCCATTACGCTAACTGCTTGTCTCAAATGGGGCCTTTTCTATATTCAGAGTTTTTCCATATATGTGGTATTTTTGAATTTGAGAAAAAAAATTAAGAACTTCATCTTAGTCACCTCAGTGGTCAATCAGGATGAGATTTATAATGTACTTAGCATCTACTGCCTGTCTCATCCCACGTCCCTTAGGGGACGGGCGATAGCGAGAAATAGAAAGCAGTCTTGTCTCTAAGAGAAGTGAGTGAGTTCAGTATGTTTGTCTAATTTTTCGTTGTAAGTAAGGATATTTGCTAAGGATAGCATGACTGAAGTAGTGTCCTTGATCACAGTGCTGGGGCAGTCCCATGTGGACAGAATAGGTGCATATGACACTGGTCAATTCTATCTCTGACTAACTCCATGTGTTTTGGGGCCTTCCTGATCAGGTTGAGACAAAAAAAACCTACAGTCAGTCTCGTAGTTTCGTATCCCCGGTATAAACAAGAAGAATGTCAATAATAACTGTAAATTGTAGATAGCTCTGCTAATAGCTAAGTAGGTTTTAGTTTTCAGAATTTGGTTTAAGGGCTGAATAATGAAGCTTTAATTGATCATCTTTATGATTACAGGAAGAACTGGTTGTCTTCTTGGGCAGTATTACAGGGTTCGTCTTTACTTTTTACCAAAACTCAAGGAAGTAGCACAAGTTGGGTAAGTATTCTTCAGAGGCTTTATACTGAATGTTGTCATTTAAATAATTATGTGACTAGTATATTGTACCTGAACGTCAGAAAGCAGTGTCCAAAGTCGTCCTGGTTACAGCTTGTGTGAAAATAAAATAAAGAGGAAGTTTCCTTAAAGATGCATTTTAACTCATAAGAGAAAGAAGAGGATAATTAGAATAGTCTCATTTTATTAACAAAAGATTCTGTTTTATCCATTGGTCTGAAAAAAGTGGGTGTACTACTTGGGCATTATAGAACAAAGACATTTCTTGATTCATGTTCAGAGTGTTAAAAGTGTCCCTGTGTTTGTGAATCTGCTATTTCAGATCCATTTTAGTCAGAAAATAAACAATCACGTGGCAAGTCCCACCTTGAATTGTGATCTGACGGTTAGATCTGATCAGGGACTCAGTGTTGAAGTCTGTGTTCCTTTGCCAGCAACTTTCAGAAGAAAAAGAAATCTTACCATTATTTGTGGGATTGTCAGGCTTTTTATTTATTTGAGTGTCTACTGTCTTTACCTCTTAGTTGTTTGTACTACAGGTTACACACTGTAGTATAATTGTTTTGAATACTTAATACTTATCTGATGCCATTTTAAGTACTGAGGATTATGTGTAATTGTCCTCTAACTCTGGGATAGCTGCTGATTTTCTTCATGAGAAAATGCTATAAATAGTTAAGTAACTTGCTCAAGGTCTCTAGCTACTAAGTTACTGATCTACGTTTAGAATGTCAGCATTTTGGCTCCAGAGGCCATGCTCTGGATAGGTCTTTTTTTTTTTTTTTTTTTTGAGAGAGTGTTTTGCTATACAGTGCGTGCACTTGCTGGAGAGACAGAAAGAAAGAGAGAAATCATCTCCCGGGGGATGGTCACGCCGCAGTCCCTTCTTTTAGGTTTTGGGCACACACACACATGTGCCCGGCATGAGTTTTAAGCCGCCAGGTCTGGGGCTTGAACAGCGGTCGACTGTGTGGGAGTCCGACGATGTAACCATTGTGCCATCTGCTGGTCCCCCATGCCCTGGATAGTTCTAAAATTTTTTTGTAACTGAGTTTAAAGTGTCAAAGCTCAAATAAAATTTAAAGTGAAATTATTTTTAAGTACATTTGAATCACTTCACATACTACCTTAACCAGTGTGTTCTAACAGATATCACAATTCTTCTAAGTTAATATAAGACCTATAGATCTTATGTTTGGTGAAGAAAAATCCACTTATAAAAGTAAATTTTAGTCATCTGCATTTATAGTGCCTCCATGTAATATTGCTCTGAACCCTGAATGCCCCAGAGCGTGTTGGTCCTCCGCTACTCTGATACGGCAACCTAGAAATCCTCGTGGACTGAGCACCAGTGTCAACATTCTGGAACGTTTCTTCTGTTTTGCTTCTCTAATCCTTTGTCACTCCCTGATCAGCCAGCACAGGAGAAATGTCCTGTGAGATACTTTCATATTAAAGGGTTGACCATTTGGTTTGACTTATCTTAAAGTAGATTGATAATTATGTCTTTCTCCTTTTCCCCCGAGGTCAGTAGAGCATGTGGTGCTTTTTGGTTTGTGTTAATGCATTTCTGGAAGACTGGGCAATTACTTCTTCCTTCCTACTGCTAGCTCAACTTTCACTTGAAATTGAGTAAAGAAAATGAATGAAAGAAAAAGATTGGAGTCTTAGAGATTAATAAGTAATAAAGTAGCTGAAGAAAGCCGGATAATGGTCATTTATTTGGTATTAACTGGTACTTAAAGGTCGAAGGTCATGGTATGTACAGCTAAGCAAGTAGCTAAGAGCAGTGTGGTGACAGGCACATTTGCATAGGCAGGTTTGTGTGATACAAAGAAAACGAGCACTTCTTTATAAATTTAAAGATAATGAATACCCTAGCGCATAATCATTCATTAAAGTACAAGATGGTTACATTTTATTTGAATTTTTCATTCCAGAAGACCTTACAGAATTATTTTTTTGAGAGACGGTGAGAGGAAAGTGAGAAATCACCCCCCGGGGGGATGGTCATGCTGCAATCCATTCTCCTCTATTTTCCTCCTGAGATTTTGGGCATGCACACACACACCTGGTGTGATTTTTCAAGCTACCATGTCCAGGATGCGAACCACAGCAGGCTGTGTGGGAGACCAGCACCTTAACTATCACACCACCTACTGGCCTCATGACCTAATGGAATTTAGGACTCATAATTAAAAGGAAACTGAGAAAAGATGTGAGATAATTTTTTTTTTTTTTAAAGAATTATTTTACCTACTATTTAGTATGCCACAGAGCATACATACTGCTAGAGAAAGTGAAAAAGCAAGCCTCCAGATCCAGGACTCGAACCACAGCCAGCCATGTAGGAATCCAGTGTCCCAACCACCACACCACTTGCCGGCCCCTGTATATTTTTATTAATCAGCTAAAATTGTATTACTGTGTTACCATTGACAGTAGTGGAAACATAGCTTAAAACTCACTGAACTAGGCAACTTTGGAATTCTTAGCGAATTTTTAATTTTAGGGATTCACTATTTAAAATTTTTAAATATGAAAAGTTTATTTCATTTTAAATATGAAACTTAAAATGAAAGTTTATTTTGTTATATTCTTAATAATATAACATTTTCAGATAGGCATAATTAACACACAGGCACATTGTGTTTTACCGTTTCAAAAAAGGCTAAACAAATTCAAGATATGTTAAGATGCTTGGTTATGCAGTAAATTCTTAATTTTTACTTTAAGCTCATTTTAAAACCTCACACTACCTTGCTTTCTCTGTTCCACATATTAAGAGAATATGAAATGATTTAAATGGCCTATGTAAAAGCAAATAGGATTGTTCAAATAAAAAAGTGGTTAACTGTGTGTAATGTATAACATTCTGGATACCAGAATTTATTGAAATTTGCAAAACGTTTCTTAACTCTGGTATTAGGATTGTTCAAAAGGATTTGAAAGAATCTCCCTTCGTTCCTCTGCTTAGCCACCTGCTAGATCTGTTATAGGTAAAACGTCCTCTGTTCACAGCGTGGGATCACAGCCCGTCTGAGGGTGAGACTCGGGCTCACATACAAGACAGAGGAAGGTCACCCATGTGGACACTGCCCTTGAGCGTGGTCTGGGTGCTCAGTGGAAGCGGATCTGCAGCAGAACGGACTCTGCCTTTCATGTTGGGAGAGAGAGCTTTTCCTTTAGTTGCACTTAGGTGGTTTATGTTGAATGGCCACATTCTGGGAGCAGCTTTAGAGTTCTTTAAAAATGAGTGAAGAAACATTTAGCGCAGAACCCTAGGAAAGCTCCTTGAAGAAATAGTAGGTTCAAATCTCATATTCGCTCTAGAGCACCTGCTCAGTGCCAGAATGCCAAGCAAAACTACGCACACTATTTGAAGTAAAAATTACTCATGTTTTGTATTCATTTTTTCGCAGAGTGGGTAGTCAAAATTTAGTATATGAAGTGTATATACGCTTCTTACAGTTCCACTCTATACAATTTACACAGCCGCTATGTCATCTAAAACGTGGGCAAGCCCTTCCTTCTCCTTTAGGATAGTAGTTGTTTTCTGGAAAATACTAGCTGTCTGGTGGATTGTTAAATCAGTCATTTAAATTTACAGTTTTTGTTTTGTTCGTTTCTCACCTCATTTCACCTCAGAACTCGTGTGTGTGTGTGTGTGTGTGTGTGTGTGTGTGTTAAGCACACACAAAAGCCTTATGTGTTATGGGCATCGTGTTAAGCTTGGGAGTTTGGAAATAAATGATGTTGTCCCTGTTGCAAAGCTCACATCTTATTGGGGAAGACTGACTAGTTACAGTGAGACAGGACCTGTGTAGTACTCTCTCAGTTATTTACCCTGCTTCTTAAGTGTTTTAAATATCACCCATAAATATTGTTATTTAAAAATTAATTTATACATGCTGTCAGATCGCTAAAAGTAGTCATTTTGGGGGGCCAGATTCTTTGTTGTGGGGGGGGGCTTCCTGTGCTCTCTTGGGTGTTAAATAGGTGACTAAAAATGGCCTCACATCCCTGGAGAACAAAATCGCTGCTATCCAAGAGGAAGAACCACTGACCTACAGGAAGGGAAAACAAGCTCAGTAGTAGGGCCACTCCTAAGAGACAGCTTTGAAAGGGATATCAGAGGACATTGCCCAGCGGGTTACAAGGAGGACCCCAGGGATTTCTGAGCAAGGTGGCCGAGGTCCGAATGTGACTCCTCTCTCTCACCACTCGTCTTCTGTTGTAGATACAGGCTAAGACAGGACTGTTTAAATCCTATAAAACATTCATCATAAACATAAATGTGAATTTATGAAATACCAACTTCAGAAAGTATTCTGCGATAACTTCCAGAACCTTTGCAAAACTGTTCTATTGGAAGTTTAGCTGTGCTGGTGCTGTGTGCCTGCTTGTAAATTTGCATTTTTGTCCTGTCTGGTTCCAGTATGCTTTTCTCTCATGTGTCATTGCCATGGTGCATTGTTGTGACATCGTTTTCTTCCCTCTCTCCATCAAGTCGTTCTGCCAACGGGGCTCGGTCTCTGAGCTCTTGCTTTCGCTGCTTTCTTCTTGGAAAAATTCTGTCGGCCGTCGGCCTGCTGCCGCATGTGTAAAGTCTGATCCTGTCCCAGCTCTCACTGTATGTGTTCCCGTCGCATGCCTTTGCCACAGTAATTGCGTTCTTTGCCTTGAGTACATTGGCGGGGAGGTGATTAGAGTAGAAGAAGGTGGGAGTTTGGGATAAAAACAAACAACAGATACAAAATGTTGCCACATGTGTTGATTGCATTTTTCTAGCATTCCATGTCATGCCATTGTGTTTTTATTTTGTTGTAGTATCTTATTTGGTTGGTTACTTGTATTTTAGTTTATAGCTATGGAAAATAAATGGCTTTTGTCATTTTGTTCAATGTATGTTCAGGTTTTCTTACCTTTTCAGATATATCATTTCCACTCAGGAAGTTATCTATGCCCATCATTTAGCTTAAAGGTTAATTATTATTATTACTTTTTACTTAAAAGACAATTTACTTTGTAGAATACAGTTCAAATTTTTATGATGATTGTACTCATAAATTCCATATATTATCCTAAATTTTCCTTTGATTCCACTAATAAATTCCATGTAAGCCCTGACTTTTATTTGGGTATAATGTGTACCCTATTCAAGTCCGCCTGCTAGCTGAAAAGATGAAGTGAAGGGGACAGGGGAAGCCGAAGTTTCCTAAATGTGAAGCTGTCGGGTAGTCACTGACCTTACAGGTAGTGAGTGAGTTATCCCAGGATTGGTGGGTAAGATTCATTTCCAATGACAGGTATAATTTGACTTGAAAAGATGAAATTTCCTGTGTCAAATATAGGACATATTTATACCAAACCTCTGTGATGTTTAGATTGCAATTCAACAACCCTTAGAGGTTCTCAAACCTCCAGATCTTTCAATACCACAGGGATGCTATTTTCTATTCTTAGTTAAACAGACCGAACAGAAATATAAGTTAGGGTGGAAAGGTACAGAGGAGGTGTGTACTAACAAATTTTCTCTTACGTAGCTTTTCTTACCTAGTTAACAAAATATAATAGCTAAGTGCTTTTTCTTCTCACATCACCTGTGTCAACTACCTTCCCATTCTCTTCTCAGTTCTTTGCCAGACTGCTAAGGCTGTATAGCATCTGGCTCTGTATAACATCTAATGAACAAAGACCGAATCAAAGACCACCCGGCTTAGAGTTTTCTATTTCCCTAAGTTACCCAGGTTGCCACTGTACACAGTCAATAAGGAAATAACTCTTGAGCACAGAGTCAAGTGTGAAGAATGTTTATTAGGTAGAAAACGCACTTGGTACCTGCCTGATTGAATACATATGTAAAATGAATGCCTTCTTTTTTGAACATGTCATTTTACATAGTCATATATAATTTAGGATAACTTCTAAGAGATGAAACTGGTAAGCCAAGGTAGGCATGTGTTGGTAGATTTATAAATATGATATTACCAAATTTCCCCTTTCTTGGAGTTGTTCTGATTTATATCCTATCTGCATTTGTGTGTCCATTAATCTATAGCCTCACCAACAAGGTTTTAGTATGTTTGTTTTTTTCCTTATTCTGATGGGTGAAAAAAAATTTAATATTGTTGATACATTTTTATTACAATGGAAGTTGAGCCATTTTATTTCTTTTTTCTAAGAACTGTATATTCTGGGCATTTTTCAGTTGTAAAGTCAGAATTGTTATTTTATAATATGGAAGAGAAGACTAATTTTGAGATAACTTTCTATTTGATTGATTATTAATCATCTAACATAGGTCTTAATTCTTTTTAAATGTACTTCTATACATGCATATTACATAAGGTTTGTTCCTTTTTTCTAAAATGAAGTTTGGGAGTAATCAGTCCAAACCAGAGTTCACGGTAGACCTCAGAGGAGCGTCGATTGAGATGGCTTCAAAGGATAAATCCAGCAAAAAGAATGTATTTGAGGTAATAACATTTTTCTTTCCAAATATAACTCACCTTCCTAACTATAGTAATTAGATGTTCTATTTTTGAATTATCTTGGGGAATAGTCTTTCATTGTGATCAGTTAAGGCAAAATTGTTGATTAAGACAGCATGTATCATGATTTAAGAAAAATAAGCTGGTTTAAAACCTTGCTTTGGGGCCGGCAGGTGGCGTGGTGGTTAAGATGCTGGACTCCCACATGGCGAACCACGGTTCAAGTCTCAGACCAGGTGGCTTGCTTTCTCGCTTTCTCTCTCTCTCTCTCTGTCTCTCCAGTAAAAAATGAAAAATGATGATAATAAATAAAATAAATATTAAAAAACCCAAAAAACCCTTACTTTATTTGCATAAATTATCAAAACTCAGACTATATATTATAAGCCTTTGTTACACAAAGTGACTTTTCCTAGCAACGATGAAAAAGATGTGATTTCTTTTATCTACCGGATCTAAAATTAAAAAACTAAGTAAGGGATGGATGTTGTTAATGGGGAGGCCATGTATATATGGAGGCAGGGGTTATGTGGGGTATCTGTGCACTTTCAGTTTTGCTCTGAACTTTAAACTGGCCTAAAAAATGCAGTCTTAAAAAAATTAAACCCTTTCCATTTTATTGTTCAAAATCCTCCTCTGCACCGTATGATTCTGCACAAGTTACTTACTGCAATCTCCCACATCATCCAAAAAACAGTAGCTGAACAAAAAGCCCTTTTCTTTGCTCAGTGTGGGCTGGGTTGAGCTGGGCAGCTCTTCCGTTGTCCAGTGACTGGCTCGACTGGACTGACCGAGGTGACTGCACTCACATGTCTGGTACCAGTGCCAGCTATTGGTTAGGACTCTGTCCACAGAATCTCCGTAATCCAGGATGCTGCCCCAGGCTTCTTCCCATGGTGTGTTGGGGCAAGACCTGAAGCCTCAATTTGGAGGTTATGCAACATTTTCAGTGTTTCCTGTTGGTTGAAATAATTCAGAAGCTAGCCAAACATACAGAATTATGGGAAAGTGAAGTTCTTCTGTTGATAGAGGAACAGTAAAATCCCATTAAGGAGGGTGTGTATATGGAGATCAGAGGAAGTTTCAGCAAGACTGTGTTTGCAAACCATCTCCCAGGCCTCAGGTTCCTCTGTAGCCTCATGACTCGGGCTGTTCCTCTGTTACCTCAGCAGATTGGTTTAACTGGCATTTTCCAAACTTAGCCCAGGCTGCTTATATGATTTTTTACTCTTTCTTGTTCTGCTTTGAGTAACATTCCATGCCAGTCTCTCATTTTTTGCTTGTTTGTTTGTTTTTTCCTTCTTTTTTTAAAGGTTTTTTGCCATAGGGCATGTGTGCTCTCCAGAGAGAGACAGTGAAACAGAAAGTGAGAAGTCAACCCCCCAAGGGAGATGGCCACACCACAACCCCTTTTCCATTCTCCTCTCAGGATTTTGGCCTGCATGCACACATGACCAGCATGATTGTCAGGCCTCCGGGTCTGGGACTTGAACCGTAGCTGGCCATATGGTAGTCCAGTGCCTTAACTACTGTGCCATCTGCTGGCCTCAAGTCTCTGGTTCTAAAATGTTACTAGTCTTCTGAGACCCATGATAGTCATAACCCCAAATTAATGTTTCTTCCTTATTTATACTTTTGAAATAATACATGTTTTAGTGTACCTCGGTTATTATCATTTGTAAATTATTCTCCCCATTAGATGACCGAAATGTCTTATTTTTTGTTTAAGTAAAGAAATTGTTTTTTTTTTCCCTTGAAGTAAGAAGTTCTGGTAGAGTGTTTTTTGTGCAGTGCATATTCCATGTTGACTAGCTGGCATGAGCACCTCTCTAGAACGATGCATGAAGGGAAGTTACCATTTCCTGAATTAGCCTTGCAGCTTTAGTAGGTGATTCCAGAGTAAAGAGGGTTCTATGGGCAAGCAGATTTGAGAAAGAGTATGTATTTTATTCCTGTCTTAGAAAATCACAGTTTCATCTCCCCCTGCCGCCCCCCCCCCCCCCCCCCCCCCCCCCCGCCTTTTTTGCTATAGGGCATGGGTACTCGCCAGAGAGAACAAGTGAGAAAGCACCCCCACGGGGATAACCGTGCTGCGGTCCATTCTCCTTTTAGGATTTTGGGGGCACACGCACGTGTGCCCAGCGTGTTGTTTGAACTGCGTGGTTGGCCACGTGGGATCCAGCCGTCATTACCACACCGCTGGCTGCCCCTCCACCCGCTGTGTGAAGTGCGTTTCAGAAGAGGGTCTTAACGCGTCATGATCTCCCTGCCTCCAACCTCCTGAGTGACGGACACCACAGTTGTGTGCCACCTCACCAGGCTCTTCCAGACAGTCTGGCTGCACTGCCACTGTTGGCCATGAGCTCGCAACCCTCCTGCCACAGCCTCCCAAGCAGCCGGGCCTCCAGGGACTCTGCTTCTAGAATGGGCTGGGAATCAAACCTGGGGCTTCCATATGACCTCAGCCTGCCGAGCAGCAGCAAAAAGAGGGCGCTGCTGTGGCTGAGCCAGGAACTCCTTTTACAAATATTATTTAGGGAACTGTGTTTGAGAAATGTGTCCATGAGAATTTTGGGAAGCATTGCCATATGTTCCTGTAGGAAAAAAAAAAGTCAGGTATCAACCAGAAAATGGGAGGAACGTGTTCCACAATTGTCTCCGAATTCTCTCAGTTAAGTGTAAGTCACTGTGAACAAAGTGACATGTACACTCAGCATCGTCGTTACCTCCGTGTAGAACAGTACATGGTATTGTTGCTTCTTCATGATCTGACACTTGGTTTAGGAATATTCCTGCCCAACAGAGAGGTGACCTTGTCTGTACCCGCTCTTATACGGAGCCCTTATTATGTTTACCTGTTACGTAGAAAATAATCGAATGTCTAACCTTACATATAGTATTATTTTATATATATTTTAACCAACAAGAGAAAACAATTTCTCAGGCTGCATACAAATATCACATATTTTATTGCTTTACAAATGAATTATGTTTCAATTTTAGTTTTAAATGTCCAGATTTAATACCTGTACATACTTTTCAATCATAAGCTATGCTAGGTTGAATATGTTTTATGGCATTTGTGATCCCAAACGTGTTGAGTTTTCATCAAAACTTTATTATAAGAACAGCTTCATGTTTTATATTTCAGTTGGTATTTTTTTTATACTAAAATAAAGAGTATTCTCAAAGCCGGGCAGTACTTTAACCTTTCTTCACTACTAAGTAATATATGGCACCTAATCTACTGGTGGTTTTATAAATTTCGAAATGAATGAGCTCATTTATTTTGTTGAAAGCACAAGCCATGTTCTCTTTCCCCCCTTTTTTCTACAGCTGAAAACTCGTCAAGGAACAGAACTGCTGATTCAGTCGGATAATGACACCGTTATTAACGATTGGTTTAAAGTCCTCAGTAGTACTATCAGTAATCAGGTATGTGTTCAACTTAGGAACAATGTTTACTTCAGAGCAGTTTTTCTTTTTGGTTTTCCAATTGCTTATGGCAGTCCTTTCTAATTTATATGTGGAAAAACACTTAATATGTGTGTGTTTGCTAGAGATGGGAAAGAGAGTGGCCCGTTTAGCAATCTCTGGCGACTTGGATGGTCTAACATTCTTGGTTATATAATATTTGTTACCAGTGGGTTGAAATCGTATTCACGTCAGGCATCGGCTGAAAAAGAAACAGGTGAAGAGGGGCAGGCAGTCCTCGTGTGTAGTGTGTGTCCCGTGCCCGACAGAGCTGGAAATAGTATTTGGTAGGAGAAGGTCTAAGGCAGAACTGCGATGGTGACTCTAGTCTCAGCTTTCTCTCTCCGGTTTTCCTGCCCCTCTCCAACGGCCCTGAGAGTGCCTAGTACCTTTATGTTCCTGGTAAATTTCTTCTTATTTATATAACAGCAAGCAAAAGAACTTCACATTTATATTCTAAAAGAATTCATATTCAAATTTATATTCTAGTCAGAGCCATAGAAACAGCTAGGGGCTGTATGTTTTTATACTCCATCTTCTTACCTTTCACCACACGGGGCCATGGCTCCTCACTGAGCATTACATGCCAGTGACAAAAATGAAAGATGGTACTTACGGGAAATAAAAGGAAACTTCTATCTCTTGTAAGTTAGGCAGGAAGCTGTGTATCCGTTTGTAGTGTGTGGTATTTCCGCATCTTTTCTCTTCTTTTTCATTTATTCCTGAAACCATGGACAAGCCTTTATATATTGGTGCCAAAATAAGAGTAACTACCTCCTACACAGCTTTTCTTATTCAGTCGTCTCCCACCAGTTCATCCATCCTGCCATGACTAGATGAGACTTCCTAGTGTCAATTTCTAGTCCTCTAGTCTCAGAAACCTGTGTCTGTCCTTGGAATTGACAGCCTAAGCCGGTCTGTCTTTTGACGTGTGTCTTCTCTGTCCAGTATGGGCTTTCAGCCGTCGGCACAGTCGTTAGCCCGCTATCCCTTGAAGTCAAGGATATGAACTTGCGTTAGTAAACAACGTGAGTGTCTTATGCACCGGGATTGCAGCTGCATGCGCTCAGATACTGCGTCCTTTTCTTCGGAGGGTACAGAGACAGGAGGGACTGCAGACGAGAGCCGAGCAGGGAGTACAGTGAAAGGAGAGGTGCCGTGACAGTGAGGGTCCCAGCCTGTTACAGAAACGCTGGTGACGCCGGGGCTGGCTGGTGTAGTGGCCAAGGAAGGTCTTGCTGGAAAGTGTTTTACTTTGTTTTTTTTTTTTAATTGAGATCTACAGCATCAGGGAATAAGCCAAATAAAGAGAGGTGAAGATATTATTGACGAGACTTTTTAAATATATGCTGTTTTCAAAGTGTCAAAAGGTTCAGAGGACTAAATAGAGCAAGAAATATGCAAGACTTCTGCAGGGAAAATTACAGAAGTTTATTGAGAGACGTTGAAGAAAGCTTAATGAGAAGTATATAATGTTCGTGGATTAAAAGATTCATAAATGGGGCC
Source organism: Tupaia tana (assembly GCA_026018925.1). Lineage (NCBI taxonomy): Eukaryota > Metazoa > Chordata > Mammalia > Scandentia > Tupaiidae > Tupaia > Tupaia tana. The sequence goes on from JAKSZU010000016.1 coordinate 7,358,029, forward strand.
CAGCAGGTGGCATGGTGGTTAAGGGTGCTGGACTCCCACATGGCTGACTGGTTTGAGTCCTGGCCCTAGCAGCTTGCTTTCTCACTCTCACTCTCCCTTTCTCTCTCCCTCTGGTCGAATTAAAAGAAAGTAAATGAATGAATAAATAAAGCTAAATTTAAAAATTCTTTAAAAAAAAGATTCACAATATAAAGATACAAGTTTTTTTCCAAGATATCTGTGAACTTACAGATTTGAGATTTTTGCAGTGTCATTCAGAATCACAGTAGTTTTTCTGGTGGACTTTTACAAATGTTATTTTAATATTCATATAGAAATACAAAGGGTTGGGCCCAGCAGATGGCATAATAGCTACATTGCTGGACTCCCATGTAGTCAACTGCGGTTCAAGTCTTGGACCTGGTAGCTGAAACTCAAGCCAGGCACATGTGCGTGCATGCCCAGGATCTCAAGAGGAGAATGGAGGAGAAGGGATTGCGGAGTGGCCATCCCCCCCGGGGGGTGGGTGATTTTTCTCTCTCTGTCTCTCTGTCTCTCTTTTTCTTGTGCACACACACACTATAGCAAAAACTCCAAAAAAAAATAAATAAAAGAAATACAAAGGTTAAGAATATTGGGACCAGCAGTTAGCGTAATGGCTATGTCGCTGGACTCCCATGTAGCCGACCGCGGTTCGAGTCCTGGACCCATTGGCTTAAACTCACACCGGGTGCGTGTGCATGTGTGCCCAAGATCCCGAGAGGAGAAAGGAGGAGAAGGGATTGTGGTGTGGCCATCCCCCCTGGGGGGTGATTTCTCGCTTTCTGTCTCTCTCTCTCTCTCTCTGTCTTTCTGGCAAGCGCACGCACCTTATAGCAAAAACCTCTCAAAAAAAAAAAAAAGTGACCTTAGTTAGGGTGTAGATGAGTGCTGGGATCTCTTCCAGTTCTAACTTCCATGTGCTTGCGAGCCTACGTCTCACCTTAGACTGTTGTCACAGAACGAAGCTGTGTCATGTTCGACCACCACAGATCCAGCCTGACCTGTAACATTTATCCGTGTCTACTGTCGCTCATTCAGAGTTGATCAGAAAGAAGGAAGATTGCCTCATTCTCGGTGCAGACTAGGATCTTGTGAATTACAGCAATATTTTCCTTATTTTGGAAATCAGAATTAATGTCATCTAGGGAGAGAAGACATTTTTAAGGATTTGTCAATTATCTAAGTCATACATGTCACATACTAGTTGGTTTCCTCAAAGCATTTGAAGAGTGAGCTAGTAGTCATTCTGGAGCATGGGGCTCTTACAACTGAAGTAGTATTAGAAGTACTAAGTGTTTGGGAACTCTCTAACCAACAGGCAGTAGAAACTGATGAAGCAATTGAAGAGGAAATGCCAGATTCACCAGGAATAGAAAAGCATGATAAAGAAAAAGACCAGAAGGATTCTAAAAAACTTCGTTGTAAGTTATTTCCCTATTTTGCTAATGGTTTAAGTGAGCTTGTTCTCTTTAGTTTTTTTTAAAAGTTTTAAGTAAATATATAAAAACTGAGTGGAACTGTTAAAGGTACAAAAAAATTGTAATATTAAGTAGTTGAAGTCTCAGTGTTTTAGTACTCTTCTTGTTAACTCATTCTTGTCATTTCAACTTCTTAGTATGTACCTCTGTGACATCGTACTGTTCATAATTTAAAATATTCTGATATCTCAAGAGAAAAAAGTGTTTTATAGTGTACTTTTTTTTGAGAGCTCTAGTAAGCTGAATTTGATTAACTTAAAAATGTGTAGTTACAGGCCAGAAGATGGCTTGAAGGCTAGGGCAGCTGGATCCTACTTGACTGACTGGTTCGAGTTCTGGACCCGGTGGCTTGAAACACATTGGGTACATATGTGTGCATGCCCAAAATCCTGAGAGAAAAATGGGAGAGAAGGGATTGTGGTATTGCTATCCCTGGGGGTGACTTCTCCCTTTCCCTGTCTCTTTTTTTCCTTGTCTCTCTCCAGTGAACATATGCACCCTACAGCAAAAGAAAAAATATGTATATAGTCACTATATAAGATTCTATGTAGAATCTTTTTATAAGTTAATCTTTTTATAATGCTAATTTATTTATTTTTTTTTTGGAGAGGTTTTCGCTATAGGTCGCGTGCGCTCACCAAACAGACAGAGACAGAGAGACAGAAAGTGAGAAATCACCCCCCAGGGGGGATGGCCACACCGCAGTCCCTTCTCGTCCATTCTCCTCTCGGGATCTCAGGCATGCACGCACACGCACCCGGCGTGAGTTTAAGCCACCGGGTCCGGGACGCGAACTGCGGTCAACTACGTGGGAGTCCAACGACATAGCCATTACGCTAACTGCTAGTCCCGATGCTAATTTATTTTTTAAGAGAGAGAGACAGCACCTCCAGCAGAGTCCTGATGCCGTGCTCCACCCCCACCTCCAGCCAGCCCCGACCACGGGCAGGCGTGCACCTTGCATACACAGGAAGATCTCCAGGCTTGAACCGGAACCTTCTCATATTCTACCACCGCACCACCATCTGTCTGCCCCCGCCCCCTTTATTTATGATAGAGGGCACATGCACATGCACCAGAGACAAAGAAAAAGAAAAAGGGCGGAAGGAATTCACAGGGTCTTGTGACTCTGTAATCCTGGTTCCCAGCTCTTCAGCTCCTTAGTTTCTGGGCACGCACCTGCCTAGTGTGTTTTCAGGCCAACTGGGGATTGAGCCCGCAGTCAGCCATGTGGCTCCTGGTAATGCGGGTCAGCGTGCCACGACCTCTGCCACCTAGGCAGGGCCTACCTACATTTTGGACTCTTAAGAAGTCAGAAGTCCTGGGATATGTACCCCAGTTCCTTACTGGACACCAGGTGGCCGGACAGGATATGTCTGTCCACGTGCAGAGATGCATGCATTCATGCCTCCAGACTGTATGTACGGAAAGGAGCACAGCTAAAGCCAGGAGTTTGAAGAAAAGCATTTTTTAATGCAGGCCCCTTATGAATTACATTGTTTAAATAGGTCATTATCTGTGATGGGCCTGTTTGTTCAGTCTATTTTAACAAATCCACGTGTTTAGCTGAGACTTCAAATGAACTGAGCGATTAGACAATCAGTCTCCTCTTTTCCTGCTCTCTAATCACATTTAGGCCTGCTTCTGACATTGCACTGCTAGGCATTAGTAATTTTTATTCTTTATTAATACATTCTTTGTGCTCTCAACTTGCTCCAATATAGTTATTTTCCAAAAATACATTTTTTGAATTTTTTGTTACAACCAAAAAGGATATCAAGACTAAAGGCAATGTAAAACATTTTCTAGATGGTTCTATTCTTACTCAGAGTATGATGAGACTTGTGATCATAATTACAAATAGTTATGATTGTTGGGAACCAGCAGTTAGCGTAAGGCTGTGTCGCTGGACTCCCACGTAGTCGACCGCGGTTTGCGTCCCGGACCCGGTGGCTTAAACTCACGCCGGGCGCGTGTGCGTGCGTGCCCAAGATCCCGAGAGGAGAATGGAGGAGAAGGGATTGCGGCGTGACCATCACCCCTGGGGTGATTTCTCGCTTTCTGTCTCTATATCTCTGTCTGTCTGGTGAGCGCATGCGCCGTATAGCGAAAATCTCTCAAAAAATTTAAAAAAAAATAGTTATGATTGTTATGTATTTATGTATTTATGTCTATCTATCTGTCTCCAGGCTCTTAGTTTAATAAGATTAGAGATTTTGTTTGTTTTATGAAATTATTTTTTGGGGTGGTCATTTTGCCCTCTAAAACTGATGTAAAGTCAGAAAAGATAGGTAGTATCATTCATGAAATAATTATTATAAATTAGAATAATTTAGGCTACCTTGGCACATATATCAAAGAAGGTACAGTGTAGTCAGTTCTTAGTGATAAAAATGAAATATTTTGTTGGGTTTATAACTAGGTCTGTGTTAATTTGATTCTTTACCTATTACTCTTTTTTTTTTTTTAAGAATTATTTTATTTAGCCTTATTTATTTATTTTTAATTTGACCAGAGAGGGACAGAGAGTGAGAGAGAGAGAGAAAGTGAGCCACCAGGTCCAGGACGCTAATCATGGCTGGTTATGTGGGAGTCCAGCGCTCTTAACCACCGTGCCACCTGCCGGCCCGTCACCTCTTACACTTAAACTGTGTCGAAGTTAGGGTAATTGAATATAGATCATGACTTTGACATGTGAAATTACCATGTTTTGAATGCTAGATAGAAAAACCTTTATAAAAAAGTTCTCATTTTTATGAAATCTTTATTATCTGTCTTAAGCTACAAAAGTATCTAGCATAGATACTTCGGAACAGAAAAAAAACAAGAAAAACTTAAAGAAGTTTCTTACACGACGCCCCACTTTGCAAGCTGTTCGTGAAAAGGGTTATATTAAAGGTAGGTAAGATAAGTGATGTTTATAATTAATGTTGGCCCAAATCCAGAAATAAGACATCTCAAATTAAAAACTCAAAAATCTCTAAAAGGTAAAAATGTTCTCGTTTTTTATTCATAAAGGTTTTAAGTTTGGTGATTAAAAGACATCTGAATAATTTAAAATAGATTTTTCAGATGCACATGTGTAGTTTAACTAAAGCACTGGACAGATATAAATGCCAAATAAATTTTTGGAAGCCTTATATTCATGGAGCAGCATGGGTGTGATGGGTGGCAGAGTTCTAGCAGTCAGGTCCATGAAGAATTTTATTTTTGCAATCCAAAGATCAGAGGAGATAAAAAATTTTGAGTAAACTAATGAATTAGGAAAAAGGAAGAAAAAGAACAAAAATTTAATTCTTGATTGCCTCTGGTTCTTAATTAAAGTAATTTGTTTTTCTTAAATATACATTTGTTGCATTTATAAAAATCGTAATGTATTAACAATCTTTTCTTAATAGGAATCTTTAAAATCATATATATATGTGTGTGTGTGTGTGTGTGTATGTAGTTTTAAGCAAACATAGGTTCAAAGGTAAGGTTTTCTAACACATGACTCACAACAATGACATTTATTCAGAAATAAAATTAAAATGTATATTGGGTCACTGGAAAGTCATGATGCCAGTTTTGCATAGAAAAACATAGAAAAGCATGTCATGACTTCTCTGATTAGCTAATGTAATGTATATATTATATTTGTCTGTGATTATACAGTTTCTAACAAAAACTGTCATAAGTCTGCAAACCTCCTAAGTTAAACAGATGGGTTTCATTAAAAGGTATCTAAGACTAGTTGTAGAAAGAGCTTAGCCAATTAAGTGATTCAAATTAGCAACCTTAAGAGTTATGGATACTCTTGAACACAGCATGTAAATTTGCATTTCTCATTTAGATGTTTTTTAAAAAAAAATGCCGGACCTGACAAACGACTAGAAGCTACTGATTTCAAAACTACTGGGTCGAAAGAGTAATAAAATAACCTTTGAGAAACATGTCTTGTGAAGTCACATGTTGACACTTGATGGGCCTGCATGTTCATGTAATTGTTGTAAAAATATTAGAGAGTTTGCCAAGTGCTAGGCGTGAGCCAAGGTTCTAGGTGTATCTAGTTCAAGAACCGGAAGGATCCCTGCCTTCATGAAACTTACTTTCACGCATAAGGCAGACAAGATCATCTCAAGTAGGGACAATTACTGTGAATCTAACATAGTAATCAAATAGAGTGTCTGGAATCGAGTTATCTTGGATAAGGATCGTCAGAGGGTTTTTAGCTGAGGCCAGAAGCCATGAGAAGAAGCCAAATTTGAGAGAAAATTGACCTCTGCAAAAGGAATAGAATGCACAGAGGCTCTCATGCAAGAATGAGTTTGGGTGTTTGTGGAGTTTAAAAAGGAGAATGACTTGAAGTGAAGTTGAAGACCTAGGCAGGGTGTAGCCTTTATAGCTCATGGTCACTGAGGTCCGGATGCCCAGGTGCTTTCCCTTGTACTCTCAGTGGTTTCACGCTTTATGAACTCAAGTTTTGCAAGGCAGTTGATTTTTAAAGCTAAATCTCTTTCAGATCAGGTATTTGGAGCAAATCTTGCCAACCTATGTCAGAGAGAGAATAGCACAGTGCCAAAGTTTGTGAAGTTATGCATTGAACATGTTGAAGAACATGGTAAGAGAATGGTTTTGACTTCTTAAAAAATATTATGCAGACTAACCTGTTGTTTTGACATCAAAATCTCTAGACTATTTTAAATTTTGAGTGATGCAACTCAAAGTTTCTTATAGTCCTAAGATGTTAAGAAAAGCAAATACACATTTGCACCTGTTTCAAAATAAGACCTCTGTAGGTATCTATTGAATGTTTAAGACTCATGGCTAGTTAAATGTATGGTATTCTTTGAAGCCATTTGGGATGTGGCATTTGCTTAAAATGAAGTAATGGTTCTGCACCTGCGTTTAATAAGAAATTATTTGACGGTGTAGATCTGAGGAGACCTGCTTACTTACTAAGAGAAAGTTTCTTCTGTTATATTACACATGAGATGACACTTAAAACTGTTAGATCTCCTATAAAATATCTAAATAGACATCTTTTCATGTCATTTTAGGTACATTAAGACAAATCAGTTTCTATTTTTGTTAATTTTAACATACTTAATATTTACACTAGCTTTTTAAAAGAATTATTATTTAATTTTATTTTTTATTATTATTTTTTCATTTGCTATAAGACATGTGCACTTACCATAGAGAGAGAGAGAGTTGGGGGGACAGTGAGAAAGCAAGCCACCAGCTCTGGGACTTGAACTGGTCAGCTGTGTGAGAGTCCAGTGTCTTAACCACCATGCCACCTGCTGACCCCACAGATACTTATACTAGTTTTATATAAATAGTATACTGACAGTAATTACATTAACTTATACCTGTATGTTATCAAAAACATTTTGTGCAGTTAAAAACACTTGCTTAATTTCTTCCAGTTACAGGTCCCTTTTTTTTTTTTAAAGGTATGGAAAAAATTTTATTTAGCTTTGAAAGGTTTTAGTTTCACAATATATATAATCTTGGCACAGAAAGGCCCTATTAAAGTGTTACAAATTGCTTAATAAGATAAATATTTAGGTTGATTTATGAGGCTTTCAGATATTAAGTATGAGAAAGTTCATGGTTATCAGGATTTGCATACATGATCACAATCAAAATGGTAAAATAAACCAAAGACCGAAGTTTAACACCCCCAAAACATAACTGCAATTTCTAGTGAAACATTTATTCCTATCTTATGTTGATTTCCATCTTTTATTTTCATTTTATATTGACTTTTTAAAAAATATAGATTACATAAAATCTTTTGTGTTATCGTTCCAGGTCCTAATACTAATCACCTATTGTATCTCTGCTATTGTTTTGTCATTTAGAGTATGTCTCTCTTGTTTCGTTGACTGCTCTTGTCACTGTGACAACGGGGACACCACATTGCTTGCCTTTGTTTGAAGTTAAATGAGTAGCACATTAGATACCGTACTTAAAAAAAAATTTTTTTTTTTTAATTAGACAGTTTTTTTGCTATAGGGAATATGCACTCACCGAAGAAAGAGACAGAAGTGAGACATCACCCCCTCGGGGGGATGGCCAGGCTGTAATCCCTTCTGCATGCTCCCCTTGGGATTTTGGGCACGCATGCACAAGCGCCCACTGTGAGTTTCAAACTGCTAGGTCTAGGACTCGAACCACAGTCAACCATGTGGGAGTCCAGTGATGTAACCATTGTGGCATCTGCTGGTCTCAGACAATATACTTTGTTAAGTATATACACCATTATCATTTCATGAAAACCTGACAATTTTAGACTAACTTTTGTGACTTTCAAGTGATTCTATTCCATAAATGAAAATAACAAACTGGGTCAAGTTACATATTGTTTCTTTAGAGCATTTAGCTGTTAGCTCATATTAAGTTTATTGCAAACATTTAACGACAAGCACTTTTAAGAGAGTTCTTTAGCATGTGCATTGACATTGTAAAGTGGTGTGCAGAAGTGGGAGGACCGAGTTCACCTGCTGACTTCCTTTGCACTTGCACCATCATCCGCAGGTCTTCACAGGCGTGTATCTGAAATATTAGTATTTCAGGCTCAATGAGGTGATTTGCTTGAGCTGATCCTCAGTCTACATAACAAAGCAGAATTCCTGCTGTTTATTAGATGACATTCAGAGTAAATCTCCCCCTGCCAAGCATCCATGGAAAGCCATTCGGAGGAAGGGTATTTGCCCATTTTATTTTAGGCTAATGCTAACGAATAAGACTTCTGACATAGAGGCATTTTCAGAAGAGGCAGACAAGTACCATAAACATAAAATACTATTATTGTCTCTTAGGTTTAGATGTGGACGGGATATACAGAGTAAGTGGCAACCTTGCCGTGATCCAGAAGCTGAGGTTCGCAGTCAATCACGGTGAGAGTACACGTATTCCCTACTGTTAAATCCCGAACCACCCTGCGTGACTTGTAGACTTGCCTGAAGTCATGTTTTAGAATGTCTTACCCTACTGTTTTCCAGATGAGAAATTAGACTTGAACGACAGTAAATGGGAAGATATTCACGTCATTACTGGCGCACTCAAGATGTTTTTTCGAGAATTACCAGAACCTCTATTTACATTTAACCATTTTAATGATTTTGTTAATGCAATTAGTAAGTATATAATTACATTCAGTTTTTTCCCCCAGATACTGAAAATCCTTTGGATGGGTAAAGCTACCATGTACTATTTGATCATTCCTTTATAAACAGGGCTTTTCAAACAGTTGTTTCATCCCAGAAATTTTAAATGTGGCCACCAGATGTCGCTGTGTATTACTGAATATCAACATCTAAACTATGGCATTGTTTTCACTTTCATAAAATTTTGCTTTGAAATAGCTGGTTATTATCTTTTTTTCAGAACAAGAACCACGGCAGCGAGTTGCTGCTGTTAAGGAGCTTATCAGACAGTTGCCAAAGCCTAATCAGGATACAATGCAAATTCTTTTTAGACATCTCAAAAGGTAAGAAAACTGCCCAGTCATGAGAGAAGGTCCAGTCGGAAGCCCAGGGGTCAGCGTCACTCGGGCCTGGGTCTGGATCCCAGCTCTGCTGCTTGCTGTCGTTGTAACTTGAAATCAAGACTCTCAGCTCCCTTTAGGAGCAGTTCCCGTAGTTAAAATGGTTGGTATGAACGATACAGTCATATAATGTTTAGCACGTAGTAGTCAGAAATTGTTAAAGTTAATTAATACAAAGACGAGATTATTTATTAAGTGAAATGTATTAAATTGATCCATGCGGTTGTCAGAAAAGTCATGCCATAATTTTGCATAGAAAAACAGAAAAAATACAACATGACTTTTCCAACAACTCAGTAGAATAAAGACAGCATGACTCTAGGTTATTACAGAGCCATTTTTTTGGTTTGTTATAGAGTGTGTGTGCTTGCCAGAGAGAGAGAACAAGAGAGAAGGAGAGTGAGAAATCATGCCCAGGGGGAATGGCCGTGCTGCAGTCCCCTGTCCTTTATTTTCCTCTCGGGATTCTGGGCACATGCACACACATCTGGCGTGATTTTCAAGCTGCCAGATCTGGGACTCTCACCAGAGTTGGCAGTGTGAGAATTCAGCACCTTCACCACCACATCACCTGCTGACCTCAGAGTCATTTTTTTCTTTAAAAATTATTTACTTATTTAATTTCATTTGTTATTATCATTATGTTTTTAAACTTGACTAGACAGAAAGAGAGAGAAAGAGAGAAAGGAAAAATGAGAAAGCAAGCCACCAGGTCCGGAACTTGAACCGTAGTTGGCCAATCCAGCACCCTTAACCATGCCACCTGCCGATCCCTCAGAGCCATTTTTTAATAATTCGTTTTTTTCATTTGATAAAAACGAAAACTAGAGTACTAAAATAAAGGATTTCAGAGTGTGTGTTTGTTTGTTGGTTTGTTTTGATAGTTTTTGCTATAGGGCACGTGCACTCTCCAGAAAGACAGACAGCGAGAAATCACCCCCTGGGGGGATGGCCACACTGAAGTCCCTTCTCCTCCATTCTCTTCTTGGGATCTTGGGCACACACTCACAGTGACCAGTGTGAGTTTAAGCCACCGGGTCTGGGACTCGAACCTTGGTTGACTACATGGGAGTCCAGTGACATAGCCATTACGCCAGCTGCTGGTCCCATCAGAGATATTTTTTAAAAACATAAAATGAGTAAGTTTTAAGTTTAATCTCCACAACCAATAAAATTTGATTACTGTTACCCGAACTTTCATATTTAAGTTTATGTCCTAAAATGCCACATAGTTAAAGTTCATTAGCGAGCGTGTGCCTGTGTGTGTGTGTGTGTGTGTGTGTGTGTGTGTGTGTATGTTTGTATCTTTTAGCTATGTTCATTCAAAAGAAAGCTTCATGTGGCATTGGTATAAAATTTTACTTGCTTAAATAATTTATGTGTCACCTTAGGAAAATGAGCTTTATTTCTTTTCTAAGTGGAAACTGTTAGACTTATAATGCAGTTTGAAGAATTTTCCTTCTCTATTTTTTATTTTCTCTTTTAACAACCTTTTCCCCCTCTCTCTTAGGGTTATTGAACATGGAGAAAAAAACCGAATGACCTACCAGAGTATAGCAATTGTTTTTGGTCCCACTCTTTTAAAGCCAGAGAAAGAGACTGGTAACATAGCAGTTCATACTGTTTACCAAAATCAGATTGTAGAATTAATTCTCCTGGAACTCAGTTCCATCTTTGGACGTTGATTCTTACTGAGGACGACCTGTGGGATAGTTGTTGGATTCCATCAGATTTCAAATCTTTATACATGATGTATTTTATTTTTGGACCAAGCAGTGACTCTTTGATTTTGCACTTTTTTGAGGGATCAGAAGGGAAGAGGAGAGTCCAGACATGTGTTAGGCCCTCATATTTGCTGCTTCGCTGCAAGGTGGTATAACTGTGTAATTTTGAATTCATTTTAACCTGAATATTTGCATTTCATACTCTGAATTTCAGTGAAAATCAAAACTAATTCTAGCCAGTCATATACACTGGATAATTTGATAAGAAATCTACATTTCCCCCCCCTTAAACTGGATAATATAGAATTTCTACTCAAGATCTGTAGGTTCACTACTCCATAGAACAATGCTATCAGTTATTTTGAAAACGCTGTTGGGCATTTTAAACAGAATGAAGTATATCCGTTTTGAAACCCGTGTGTTTCTTTTCAGGGTTTCTGCATGCAGTGGCAGTCTTAAGTGCTAAAATTCCATAGAACCCAGATGTAATCCCTCGCTGAAGGCTTGCTGTCTTTTACTGGGTTGCACAGCATCCTTCCTGGGTATCTTAGTTGCTTGTTTGGACAGCACACTAATATTACTTAAAACACTGTGATATATACTGGAGTTTTAGTTAGCATAAGTCAGATCAGGGTATTTCAGGGCTGTTTGGCTAGACTGAATTGTCGCTAACAAGCTCATTGTATCTAGTGCCATACTGAGTTCTTGGTATGACCCTGTGGAAATGGACGTTATCGGATGTAAATATAGGCCAAAGACGGAATGTCCTTTAGCTTCTGTATATAATTGTGTTGTATAGTCTCAGAGTACGTTCTAACCCTACATTTCTAATCCTGATATCGATAATCCTTTCCGTGAATATTAGGTTTCCTCCAGGAATAGACTGTTATTTGGGGAAGTTAACTGTGTGCACTTTTAGATTTTAATTACATTTACAGGCAAATCACTGTAATGCGAATGGTACTGGAAACATACTGAATAGACCTACTAAGTAGAAATGCACTACGAGAGGAACCTTTTAGATTATTTAATATGTACAGAATACATTAGAAAAAATTTATTACAGAATTCTAACTCCGGTATGAATAGTGGAAACACATATGTACATTAGATGGATGTTGGATGGAAAATGACATTGCTAAATTTGGGGATTTCTTTTTACATTACTAATGTAGATTGATTTGTATAATAAAACAGGGTTTGGAAGGTTTTGTTACAGGGAGCATGGTCTGTGGAAGATTTTTTTAAATGTATTTTTCTAGATTAACTGCTGTATAATGAAATGTCTAATCTAATAAAGAAAACTATAAGAGGTTTAGAGATTTTTTTTCCATTGGAAATGTGCATTTTGGTTTTTCTGTTTTTTATTTTTGGATTTACTGGCATGCTCCTATACCTCATTTGAAAAAACTCAACCGAATCCAATATTTTCTGTGGCAAATGTATTTTCTTCATTTCATACCTTTTTAACTCCCTCTCCATGCCAACATCTCCCCTAACCCTTACTTTTTATTTCTTCATCACTATTTGAAAATGAATGATGTGTGACCAAGAGTCTTTTTCTTAGGATTGCATTTATAATTTACAGAATGCCTTCCTTGGGAACAAATGTTTTTTTGTATCCTCTAAGAACCTTTCACCTGAGTTTCTGTGGTTAAAAAAAAAGAAAATACTGTGTTTATTGTTGTGATCTTGTTAAGTTGATAACATACCAAACTACTTGATAGCTGAAGCGGATTGTTTTGAGTGGGGAGAAGCCCGCAGTCAGAATGTTTAATGTTTGACTAAAAATGTCTTTAATAACTCAGTATGCTTCAAGATTGGCTTACATAGTGATTGTATATCAGGAAAACAATTAGACGCAAATCAGTGATGTTCTTTCTGTTGCTGGTCATGAACATATCGAGGATTAAAGTTGTCCTGTGTTTCTTGTTTCTTATGTGTGTATGTGAAGTCTTAAATGTTTTCTTAGTCTACAGCTGATCAGTTTATTGTAATACTGTATGTACAGTGAGATCAGTGTCTTGTGTCTTCATCCTCTGTGAATTAAAAAATTCTCATGTGTTTTTGTAATAACAAAACCAGTAATATTTTCTCGTCTTGACAGCTTGATTTGTTTTTAGTAGAAAATATATTAAAAGTTGAAATAAATTGTCAGTGGAATTTCATTTGCTAATAGGTTTCCTTTAGAACATCATTTAAAAGGTTGTTGGAAATTGAGAAAGAAAACATGTTCAAATTCACTGTCATACTTCAATAGAAGAAAAATACTTGCTTAAATTGTACAGCAGTTAGGAAATTTTACCTTTTCATTCCGGAGAAAGTATGTTAATTATGAAGTATCCCCGAAAAAAAAAAAGGTTATATTTTAGCTAGAGGCAATTCTGTAAATATTTTCTTTCTTATTTGAAAAGCACAAAAGGAATAATTCAGTTATATTTTAGCTAGAGGCAGTTCTGTAAGTATTTTCTTTCTTATGTGAAAAGTACAAAAGGAATCATTCAACTATGCACATTGGGGCACATTTATAACATAAACACGTATGTGTGTGTAAATGTGTGTGTAAATGTGCGCGCTACTGCTTACGTACAAGTGGGAACTCGGTAACAGTAACAGTTGGTATGGGGAGACCTTTAGCTGGTCTGTGCCATACCGCCTTGTGAGCCCATGACACTGTACGTTACGATAGTGCGGGGTTGGGAGAGGAAGGGTTACTCCATAGTTGGGCCAAGAGGGGGAGAAGCTTCTGTTTACATGTTTGAAGTAAACATGTAGAATCCTATTACACCATGGCCACACTTAATGGGTTTTAAAAAATAGAGAAGACTGAGACCACATGGGAGTCCAGGGTTTAATTCCCCATCCAACCTAAAGGCTGGGCCTGGAGGCAGGCGTGTGTAACCCGAGCGACTCAGGAGGCTGCAGCAGGAGGCTGGTCTGGGTAACATGGCCAGAGCCTGTCTAAAAAAAGAGCCCAGTGCGTTGGTGCACACCTGGTCGTCCCAGCTGGGACGCTGAAGCAGGAAGTTCAGGACAGGGAGCCTGTCTTCAGACAACAATAACAAAATACACAGAGTCCATTTTAGTTAAGAAAATAAAAACAGTCAAATGGCATCACGGTCTCATTGATATAAAATTCACAAGTTCAAATAATGCATAGCTAGAGAATTGGAAAATATTTTGTGGCGTTGGCTATTCTCTTTGAATTAGCCATCAGCTCTAATGATTCTCTTTTATAAGAAAGCCCTTCTCTGGTGTGAGACTAGAGAAGGTGTTTAGTGGGGACGTTAGCCTGTATGTTATAATCCTTGAGGTGGGGGCATAGTTTTTGTTTTTTTAAAACACAGTTTTGATACAGTCCAATAAATGCAATTTTAGTTTGAGACAAAAACAAGAAAGTAAACAGGTGCCACACGGCAGTCTTACAATAATGGTGTATTAGAATCTACTGGAAATTCACAAGCCGTACACTCAACCGAGGCAGAGTTAGCCTTAGTATTCTAGAGAAGGGGGCGGTTCAGAATACCTAATGAGATGTTCTGTAACTGCTATAGACAGGGCGTTCTCCTGGAGAATCTCAATTAGTCTTCTGAACTGAAGTTTTGTGGACCAATGGGGGCTGTAAGTATATTCAGCTGGATTGAACATTTGCAAATTAGCCTTATGTGAATATGGCACTTAAATGAACTCTTTCATTTTCTTCATTGCTTCCCTTCTCTCGCAGAGGAAAAAAAAAGGGTAAAGAAAAGCACTTTCATCACACTCTCATAAACAGAACACTTGTAGAACAAGGTAACTGTTTAACAAACCACTATAGTACGTATTTAGAAAAGTACAGTTTCTTATTTTTTCTCATTGACCCTGTCTTCCCTTTATTTTACTTCCTATATCCGAATGTTTCCAGAAAAGCAGTCTTCAGTAAAGATTTCTAATTATTGATCCTGGTAGCCAAATCTCTGTGACAGCTTTGATAGTTGTGGCATATACTCAAGTAGCATTGAAACTCATATGTTGTCGTGAACTTAGAATGTTGAGAAAATTCAGAATGACATCAGAATGACAGATGATGCTGTACAGGCTATTATAAACAAGGCCTTTAAAGAGGAAGCAATCAGAACCACTGTAAAGTCATGGTCAGGTACCCAGGGAAGATTCAGCATATGCAGGGCCTCCTCTTTCTCTTGGGCCTTTTTAAAACTTAATAACCAGAGTATGTATGCTTGCCAGAGAGAGAGAGAGGGAGAGCCCACCCCTCAGTGGGAGGTCACTTCCCAATTTCCCCCCCCCTCCATTTCTCTATCCTGTTAGGATTTGAGGCAGGCATGTGCACTCGTGCACACACACACGCACGGACACGGTGTGTTTTTCAAGCTGCCAAAGCTGTGATTTGAGCTGCAGTTGGCCTTATGGGATCTAGCTCCCTTAATTGCTGAGCTACAGGGCGAGTCCTTCTGTGTATTTTGAAAGATTATTTTTAGGCAAGAAAGAAATGGGAATTTTAGGTACTCAAGTAAAACATGGTCTCACTAATTTATAAAGCAGGGAAGAACCAATCGAGACCCTCACATTAGAGTTTATTGCCTTATGAATGAAGTAATTGAGGCCCAGATCGACTGTGAATGCATGACGTCATATGCTGAGTCATTGACAGAAGTAAGCCTAGGATGGAAGGAGAGTAATGTTTCGATGAGTTATGTAATTGAACACTTGTGGCCAATTAAAGCATATTTTGGCACGTTCAAAATACCATTTGAGAAAGAAAACAAGTAATTCACCTGTTGTATCCATTTATTTTCAAACTTAAGTTTTATTTTTATGGTATATTGAAGCTTCTGTTTTCCTTCTTTTGTATAGTATGTACATCTGTTAATATAGAAGTGGTGAGGATAGGTACTTTGAACTGGTCTTTCCAATTTTTAGTCGTATAGGAGGTAAACCAGCATCTCTCTTCCTCCCCTAGAAAATAATCAGATTTCAGTGGATCTTTTTCTACTCGCTGTTATTTCTAAAGAGACTATTGTGTTTATACATTCATCCATGTTCAATATGATGTCTGCTTTCACTTAAACTCTAGAACAGTGCCGTCTAAATACTGTAGCCATCATCCACATGTGGCAGTGTTCCCCCACCCCGTGGCAAAATGCATCTAACAACATGTAAAATGGTCATTTTTAAGTGTAAGTATGGTCATAGTTTTGTACAGCCATTACCACCATCCATCTTTGTAATTCTTTTCGTCTGTACTCATTAAACAGAGCTTCTCATTTCCCCTAGCCTCTGGCAACTGCTGTTCTACCCTCAGTCTCTATGATTGTGACTTCTTTAACCCCCTCGTGTACATTATGTGACTGACGTATTTCACTTTGCATAATGTCTTCAACTGAGGCGAATCCACAGTGTAACATATTGCAGAATTTTCTTTTTAGGGCTGAATAATTTTCTTGTATGCATAGACATTTTGTGTATCCATTCATCTGTCAGTGAACACTTGCTGTCGGTCTACTAGTGTGGGTGTTGAACAGAAACACCTGAGATTGGGTGATTTATAAAGGATTCTAGGTTTATTTGGCTCATGATTCGGGGGGTTGGAAAGTCCTAGAGCATGGGACCAGCCTTCGGTCCTGTGTCACAACGTGGCCCAAGAAGTAGGCAGGTCAATAGCCACAGACTTGGTTAGGGGGAACAATGTTCTCACCGTGTTTGTCTCCCCCACACTCCCGATTATGATGCCCACCCACACTGAAGGCAGCTCTTCCTCTCTAGTCTATGACTCACATGCTAATCTTGTCTGGGAAGGCGCCACCCACATTAAAGGCTCCACCTCTTAAAGGACTCCCCACCTCCCAAAGCTATTACACCGAGGACCATGCTTTCAGAAAGTGTAACTTTGGAGGATAAGCTATCCAAACCGGAGCACTTGGGTTGCTTCCATGTTTTAGCATGACTAATTCTGCTTTAAATATTCTTGGATGATGACACTAAAGGCAAGGAAATAACAGAAAAAGTAGACAAAATGGACTTAATGCAACATTTAAAATTTGGTGCATCAAAAAATGTTAACAGAGGTAAAGGCAATCCATAGAATAGGAAAAGAAAAAAAAATAAGGGGATCTTTAAAAAGTTCATGTAAAAGGCATATTATGAACAAACTGTGGATTTCAATATTTCTTTCACCAAAATAAACTTGTATTTCAATTTTATTTTCCGTGAGCTTTCTGAAGTCCCCTCCTATATCTGGTCAGTAGTCACAATATATAAAGAACTCCTGAAACTCAACATCAACAAAACAACCTGATTCAGAAATGGGCAAAATACTTGAATGGACATTTTTCCAAAGATTGTACACAAAAGGCCAATAAACACATGAAAAAGTGCTCACCGTCACTGATAGATGCATATAAAATCTGTGAGATACCACCTCACACCCATTAGGCTGGCTGCTATCAAGAAAAAAAATAAAATACCTACACGGCTGAGGAGAAATTGGAACCCTTGCACATTTTACATACCCAGAATGGCACAGCTGCTGTGGTGAACAGTAGAGTAAGTGATAAAATTACCATACAGTGTAGTGGTTCCACTTCTGGGGTTATACCCCAAAGAATTTAAATTTAATTATGATGCAATAAAAAATTTAGTTTCTGGGCCCAGAAGTGCAGTGGTAAAATGCCATACTGGGAGGCAGTTTCACATGTGACGTTCCAGTTCGTCTACAGGCCTCCCTTAGTATGCTGGGCACACGCGTGCCTGTGACCTGGGGCTAGCGGAAGACGAGGTGGTTCATGGCATCAAGAGCTGGGGGTAGCTGTCTCTGTCTCTGTCTCTGTCTCCTTTGCTCATGGATAAAATTAGACTTTTTAAGACTTTGAGTTTGTCACTTACATTTCAAATGCTCAATAGTGACATGGAGTTAATAGCCATCAAAGTGACAGTGCGGGGAACCAGCAGTTAGCGTAATGGCTATGTCGCTGGACTCCCACGTAGTCGACCGTGGTTCGCGTCCCAGACCCGGTGGCTTAGAACTCACGCCGGGCGCGTGTGCGTGTGTGCCCAAGATCCCGAGAGGAGAATGGAGAAGGGATTGTGGCGTGACCATCCCCCCTGGGGGGTGATTTCTCGCTTTCTGTCTCTCTGTCTGGCGAGCGCACGCGCCCTATAGCGAAAACCTCTCCAAAAAAAAAAAAAAAAGTGAAGTGCGGATATAGAACCTTTCTATTATCACAGAAAATTCTACTGGACAGTGCTATTCTTGGAGGTTGGTCATGAGGAAGATGCAATTATAAAATGCAAATTTTGCACAATTCAACTATATATAATTAAAGACATTTCATAATTCTCCCTTATACTTCTCCCTTTTATAACAATATTTAATTTTATTATTATTATTATTATTTTGATTTGCTATAGGGCACCTATGCTCATCAAGGAGAGACAGAGAAGGAAAGTGAGAAAGCAAGCTGTCAGTTCCAGGACTCGAACCATGGTCAGCCAGTGCCTCAACCACCACACCATCTGTTGGCCCCCATACTTGTCTCTCAAGTACATGAGGCTGGAAGAGTTTAAAGTTCAGGAGAGAAATATATTTTTGTTAGAGATTTGCCATATTGGGGGGAGTGTGTTTGTATGTGTTTTCATATTGGAGCTGGAAAGGTGGTAAATGTGCTTTAACGTTAAATATAACCCCACTGAAATGCTTGCAATTTTGTGAGAACCAGTTAAGAACCTGTGACTTAAAAGGAACCTCAGTTAACATTGTTCTCTGGGAAACTTAGGAATACTATATATGACATAAGTAAAGACCTTACACTTAAATGTTAGAATTTTTATTTTGATGAAAAAGATCTAAAATATTTTTTCATTGTTGTAAAATGAAGAGGGAGAGAGAAAGCGCTCTCCAATGGGGTATGGTCACACTGCATTCCCTTTCCTCCATTTCTCCCCATTAGGATTTTGGGCATACATGCACATGTGCCTATTGGGTTTCTCTAGCCCCTGGGCTAGGATTTGAACCACAATTGGTCATTTGGGATCCAGCTCCTTATGCCCAATGTTTAACCACAGTGCTGTGGGGTTGGCCCGTCTAAAATCTTATTTTAGAAACTGTCTAAACAATTAAGAAAGAACTGGTTCTTATTTGAACTTTTCTTTGAGATTCAAGCTACTTCTCCTTGTATTTACTTCTGATATTTAGTAGCACATTACATGAAGTAATGATCTTGAAGAACCTGTGTAACAACCTCTTTTAATGGTAGCTGAAATCAGCTGTTGATTCAGGGAATTTGTTGGTAGTCTCAACGCAAGAGTAGGTAGGTGCGTGATTTCATCAGATGTGGAAGAACATGTAGGATGTAGGTCTCATAGAATAAATGATAATTGGCCTTTTTCAAAATGAAAATTGATTACTTGATTTATTTTAAGGGTCTCATGCCAAATTCTTTCAAGGCTGATACTCTCAGGCATCATTAACGTATGTTCTAGGTAAAGAAGCTGCTACTGATGTATTCTCACACTGGTAAAGAGTTTTCATTAACAAGCATCTTTAAATTTCTAGGCAGGGAGTATAATAGTTAAATCCATCCCATTGACAAAGTGCTTCAGTTCAGACTTAAGCAAATCAGAGGGTGGAGAAGCTTTGCCCACTAGTTAGATTGACTCACCAAACACTCCTTCCACCTTCTCATTAAGCACATTGAAACATGAAATGCTTCTCTTCTGTCTTTCCTTTTCCCTCTTCGCCCTCATCTCAGTTATTACCGTTTGCCTTAGGCAATTCAGTGGCTATCACAGACTTACTGAGGCTCCTGTATTCTAAGTGTCCAGTTTTCTTGGAGAGGATAGACTTAAAGAAGGCTCGAAGGCCTTTAGAGAAACACCATGATGCTGAGGAGGCAAAAAATAAACTTTTTCCGTCATGGGGGAATCCTAGCTCCTTGGATGACATAGTTCTGACTATGAAGTTCCCTGAACTCAGCTCTTATATGAGGGAACCAGATCTGATGTAACATTTCTTACATCTGGCTGTACCGTTTGACTGCCCGACCTGTTAAATATTATCCACATTGATGGCCAGGCATAGCCAGTAACATCTGCCGAACCTCCTCATCCATCCAATCGCTTTTGTCAGTGCTTGTAGCATATTCAGTTGGCATGAAGGTTCGTAAAACCAGCTCTACCCAATATGACATTGCTATTATAAATAAGTTGTGGGGCCAGCCTGTGTATGCCAGCGTGTGGCATGGTGGTTGAGGTGCTGGACTTCCACCTGGCCAACTGTGATTTTTTTTTTTTTTTTTTTTTTTACTATTTTTATTTTTTTCCTTTCTTTACATTTTTTACATTAATTCACTATACATCATTACAGCATACAAAATGAATTTTGCATCCAGAATACACTGTATATTGGCTCAATCAAGCACATCAACATATGTGTTATCAACAAATATTTTTCCATTTCTTATGTCTTATATATTTTACTTTTTAAATTTTTTTTTGCCATCTTTGATTCCCTATCCCTCACCCTCTGCCATGTCCTACCCTCCTCCCACATTGTCTCTGGTATCCATGGTTGCTTTCTATGCCTTTCCCCCCATTTAGTTGATTTGCTCAAGAACTTAATTAGCAAGCGCAGCTGATATATACATATAAATGAACCCAAGTCTGACTTTAGGCATAAACCTCAGTGAGTAGAATGAACATACAATAAAGTAGCCACCTAGCTGGGGCTATATAGCTTACTGCAGTCATCAAATAAGCATTTCTTTTTTATTTCTAGAAGAACAGTTTTAGTGTTTTTTTTTTTTTTCCCTCCTGGAACTTTTTTTTAAAATTAATTTACATTCATTCCCTGCGCATCATCACAACATACTAAATGTGGTTTCCCATCTAGAATAAACTACATAGTGGCTTAATCATGCATGTTATCATCAATAATATTCCATTTCTAGTTTCATATATATAATATATATATAAAAATATAATATAAATATAATAAATATAATATAAAATATATATATATATTTTACCCCATGTCTGACCCTCTGCCCTTTCCCACTCTCTTATTACAGTATCTCTGCTGTCTACAGTTGTCTTCAATTCCTTTTCCCCCAACATTTTGTTGATCACACAATATCATAAGTAATCTAACTACTTTCAATAGCAAGTTCAGCTGGTAATTTCAAGGAAAGCAGTTTTGAACGGGTAAGGACATTTCCTTGAAACTTAAAGCCTAGAAACAGGTTAGTATTCTGTTCAAATAGTAGGTACATGAACCTATTGACAGCTCAAGACAGGACAAAAATCCTTAAAACCAGACAACAAAGCTTAGAAGAAAAGGAGCAATATTTTAGTCAAGTCACAGAATGCTGTTTCATCAGTTCAGTCTCATGTACTTAATCTTTCTTCTGTTGTGGTTCGATCTTCCAGATTGAATTCTGAGATATAATATTCAACTCCAGATTTTGTCCCTACAATTAAGTTGCCCATTTTCTTAGTTTTTGAACTCTTATTTCTGTGTGTCTGCATTTAATTTTACTGACGTAGCATTCCCTTAAGAACTTCTTGGAGATCTGGTCTGGTGCTGGTAAATTCTTTCAGGTTTTGTTTATCTGAGAATGTTCATGTCTTGTCTTCCCAAATGAACGATAATCTTGCCGGGTACAGTATTCTTGGTTGAAATTGCTTTTCCCTTACCACTTTGAATCTATTTTCCCATTCTTTCCTCGCTCGCATTGTTTCTGATGAGAGATCTGCTGTTAGTCTGATGGGATACCCTTTGTAGGTAACTTGCCGTTTTTCTCTTGCCAATCTTAGTATCTTGTCTTTGTCTGCGGTTTTGGTCAATCTGGCTATAATGTGTCTTGGAGAAGATCTTCTTGGGTTGATTCTATTTGGAGTCCTTTGTGTTTCTAGGTTTGGACAGTTTTCTTACAGGATTTCATGGAATAGATTATCAAGGCCCTTATGAGTCTCTTTGTCTTCTGGGATGCCTATTATCTGGATGTTTGGATGTTTGATGGTATCTAGTATTTCTCGTATATTCTCAAATTTTTGGGCAATTTTGTCAGTCTTCATGGTGGATTTTTCTAGGCCAGCAATTTTCTCTTCTACATCTGAGATTCTATTTTCTGTATGACCTATTCTTCTTTTAATACTTTGAAGGGAGATTTTGACTTCCTGTATTATAGCCTTCATCTCTGACAGTTCCATCTGATTCTTTTGTAAAGTGTGAAATTCTTTTAGATCTTGCATGAGTTTCCTCACCTGCTGGAACTCGTCAACTCCTTTCTCCTTCCTCTTCTGCAGTTCATTGTCTCTCTTCTCTTCCATCTCTGTTAACTTTGTCATTAGAATGTTCTAAATTCTTTATCAGTCATTTCCATGATTTCCATTGAACTATGTGTGGATGAAGAGGCGTTATCCTTTTCCCTTGGAGGAGAGGTATTTTCCTGCTTTCCCATATTTCTTGTGGTCCTGCAGCGATTTCTAGTCATCTGGTGGATGGTCGATTTCTTCCCAAACTTGGAAGTTCAATCACGTGAGTTTTGTGTGCTGGAGGCCAAATTATCAGTGGCAAATCTTCATTTCTCTGTTTCCCCAAAAATGGCTAGTTCTCAGGAGCCATGAAGGTGTCTCTTCAAGAAGGCTGTTCCCTTTTGCCTCTCCTGGGTTGGGAGGACCCAACTGAGATTTGAGGCCTAGAGCTGGCAGCTTGTTTTCTCTCTCTGTGCATGTACTCTATAGCAAGTTAAAAATAATAATAAAATAATTCTAAAATAAGTCACGAGTAGTATAGAAACATCTCCCACTGAATAAAAGATTGCGAATAGAGTTTAAACAATCTACTGGAAAGATTTTCTATTTATTCATTGAATGAGTCCAGTGAATTTAAATGCTTACATTCGTATCAAGCATTGTTATTCTCTGGGGGTACAATGGTGAACAAAGCAGACATAATCTCATCTATTGCAGTTACAGTTGATATTAGAAACATGGCAGCAGGTATATGTTTAATTTCAACATACCCATGAGTAGGTGAATTTCTAAACAATCAGTTTCAGTGGTTCTTCAGCATGACTTCCAAGTCAAATACAAGCATGGTGATCTGGCCAGTCTCCTGAGATTGAGCTAAGATTTATTGCTGTACAATTGAACAGCATCTGTTGAGAATGACATAATTCTTGAATAATTGTTGAGTTAAATAAGGCATCTTTGTTAAGAGAAATACCAGAGGGGAGATCAGGTGGGTGTGGTGGTTAGGGGCGCTGGACTCCCACATGGCCAACTGCGGTTCGAATCCTGGACCTGGCAGCTTGCTTTCTCACTTTCTGTCACTCGCTCTGTCCCTCTCTGGTAAAATTAAAATAAACAGTTAAATAAAATAATTCTTTTAAAAAAGAGAGAAATACAAGAAATGTTGAAGGTTTTGGCCAAGCATGGTTTCATTGGATGAGGCCTGGTCTAAACAGCAGCTGGACCAACCCAGCATGAACCAGTCGAATGTGAAGTGGTGCGTTATGAACTGAAGAGTCAGGAAAGATGGATTTAGCAATTGTGGTCACTCCTCACTATCTGTTTTGAAACTGAGAATGTAGAAAGCATTCTGAGAAGAAGGTTGTGGTGACAGCATAATGTTCAATTCCTACCTTAAAATAACATCATAGTGAGACTGACCACAAAACTAGGTAAAAGGGGTCACAAACCTCCAAAATACAGGTATGCAGGAGCAAGGCACCTGAACTCTTAACTGTGTGGTGCTGGTTTCTGTGAGAGAGACACATGTAACCCACGTAGGAAGGATCTGAGGCTACTCTCAACATAAGAAGGCTGAAGGGGCTGGGTATGCATGCACATGTGCCTAGGGAGATTTTCAAGCCACTAGATCCAGGACTTGAACTGCATAGCCAGCGATGTGAGATCCAGCACCTTAACCTCCATGCCACACCTGGTGCCCAAGGGGAAAATTTTTTAAATGAAATATTTATAAAGATTTTCTACCTTTCTTTCTTCCTCTCTCCCTTCTTTCTCTCCCCTCCTTCTTCTTTGTTTGTTTGTTTTTAAGATTTTTTTTTGCCTTAGGGTGTGTGCACTCACCAGAGAGACAGAGACAGTGGGAGGGAAAGTGGGAAATCACCTCCCCACCCTCTCCACCCCCCCCAGAGGATGGCCATGCCGCAGTCCCTTCTCCTCCATTCTCCTCCTGGAATCTTGGGCACGCACACATGCACCCAGTGTGATTTTTAAGTCACTGGGTCTGGGACATGAACTGCGGTCAGCCATGTGGGAGTCCAATGACACAACCGCTATGCCATCTGCTGATTCCTTTTTTTTTTTTTTTTTTTTTGTAGAGATTTTCGCTATAGGGCATGTGTGCTCGCCAGAGAGAGAGAGAGAGAGAGAGAGAGACAGAAAGTGAGAAATCACCCCCCAGGGGCAATGGCCACGCCACAATCCCTTCTCCTCCGTTCTCCTCTCGGGATCTTGGGCACACACACACACGCGCCCAGCGTGAGTTTTAGGCCACCGGGTCCAGGACGTGAACCGCAGTTGACTACGTGGGAGTCCAGCGACATAGCCATTACGCTAACTGCTGGCCCCTGCTGGTTCCATATTTAAAGATATTTTTGAAGGATTAAAAAGTGGCATTGAAGAAAAGCAAAACAAAACAAAACAAAAAACAAAACCAGAATAAATAGAATTACATAAAACCAAGACAAGCAAAAAATATTATAAATTATATTTCAAGAAAACTGTTCTGAAAGTAAAAAGTAAATTCTGTATTGAAAGAGCACACTAAATACTTAAAATTAATCTAAAGCAACCAATGCCAAGACATAGTCTAGGGACCAGCAGTTAGCGTAATGGCTATGTCACTGGACTCCCACGTAGTTGACCGCGGTTCGAGTCCCGGACCCGGTGGCTTAAACTCATGCCGGGCGCGTGTGCGTGCGTGCCCAAGATCCCAAGAGGAGAATGGAAGAGATGGGATTGCGGCGTGGCCATCCCCTCTGGGGGGTGATTTCTCGCTTTCTGTCTCTCTGTCTCTGTCTGTCTGTCTGGCGAGCGTACGCACCCTATAGCAAAAACCTCTCCAAAAAAAAAAAAAGTTAAAAAAAAAAGACATAGTCTAGTAAAATTATCGTACTTCTATGAAATAGAAGCACATCTTTTGGCTATCTATTTGAAGGGTGCTTGGGATTTGTAAGGGAAAGTATTAGATTATGACCAGAATTTTCAACAGTAATGCTTTCTACTAGCAGTTGGGACAATATATTTAAGATTATCAAAAAAAAAAAAAAAAAAAAAAAAAAAAAAGCCAGGATTTTCTATCAAAAAGAAACTGGACTTTAAGTATAGAGGACACTGATTGTTTTTGACCTTTCAGAAAAGAAATACTCTTCCCCGGAGCCCATGTGTGAGAATCTCTTACAGAATGAGTTTCAGACTACTAAAATGCCTTAGAAAGATCAATGTAAGAACTGGTGGTGGAGGGAGACCAGTAGATGGCGTAATGATTACGTTGCTGGACTCTCACGTGGTTGACCACGGTTCAAGTCCTGGACCTAGCAGCTTGAAATTCACTCTGGGTGTGTGTATGTGCATACCCAATATGCCGAGAGGAGAATGGAGGAGAAGGGACTGCAATGTGGCTATACCCCCTCAGAGGGGGTGATTTCTTGCTTTCTGTCTCTCTGTCTTCTAGCGAGTGCACATGCCCTATAACAAAAGCCTCTTAAAAAGAAAAAAAACGGTGGTCGAGAATTAAATATTTAATTGCTTACAGAAATAAGACTAAATGAGAGAGCTAACAGAGAGAAAATACAGTCCATAATGACTGTATGCCCTGACAAGTGAAAATTGCGTATTTTTACAGTGGAAGAATGAGGAGAACATATGTGAAAATGTAATATTTTCAGCAGTCATTGGTATTTTGCCTGGTGTGCATAGAACATGAGATTAAAAAAATGAGAACATATGGGGTATTTTAATTCTATTATCCCTTGAGTTATTGAGAACCCAGAATAGAATAAAGGAGTTACAGCTGTTAATAACTTAAAGTGAAAAAAAATTTAAAAAACTCCGCAGTCTGTCTTTCTTTTTTTTCTTTATTTCGCTTCTTTTTTTTTTTTTTTTTTTTTTTTTTTTTTTGCTAGAAGTACATGGACTCACCAGAGAGACACAGAGAGTGGGAGAGGAGAAAGCACCCCTGTGGGGAAGGGTCGGGCTGCAGCCCCTTCCTCTCTCCTTCCCTTCAGGATTTCGGGCATCATGTACACGTTTCTTAAGCCACTGGGTCTGGGACAGACCGCGTGGTCAGCCATGTGGGGTCTGGCAGACTTAACCACCAGGCCATGGAACTGGCCCAGAACTCTAGTCTTTAATTTGAGCTGGGCCTATCAGTATGATCTCATGAGATACTTTGTGTATATGTATGTATGTGTATGTAATTTATTAACCGTCCACCGGAAAGATCTAGGAAAACTGACCGGTTAATTGAGGGAGCATCCCCATCACCTAAATTTTGAACTCAAAATATAAGCCCCCCCCCCCTTTTTTCTTTTCAATAAGAGAAAGAGAGAATGGGAAAGGGAGAAAGAGATATTTATCTATTTATTGGGTAGAGAGGGCATCCCCAGTGCGGTATGGTCGGGTCATCTTCCTTTTCCCTCCATTTTTCTGTTCCTTCAGTATTTGGGGCACGCATGCGCACAGGCCTGGCATGTTTTTCAAGTCAGCGGGGCAAGCATCGGAACCGCGTTGGCCACGTGGGATCGGCTCCCAGTACACAGCAATAAACACTGTGCCCCGGGCTGGCCTGAAACAATTTCTCAGTAGAAGAAACCGAGACGTGGCGATATGGCCGATTCCAGATGTGGGGCAGGAATGGCTCAAGATTATTCTGGAAGATCATGTCACAGCAAGGAAGCTGTCAAGTATTACTAGGATCTTGTCGAGAGGACTCTGAGGCACATGCATTGACCAAAAGGGGATAGTTTGAGCGGGAATAGTAATCAAATGGAGTTGAAAGCCATTGATACGGTGAAAGCTGTGAGTTCATAATGATATTTAAGAGAGAATTGGTCAGTTTAGGAGACGGGAAGGGAACCCATTCATACCTTCGTGAAAACGTGAATGACAGCATCAGGCATTCGTTGTGCTTGCCTGTGTGCACTCACCCACTGGCTAGCCAGATGTCAGATGAGGAACAGCAGCTCCGAGTTCCAACTAATCACGAAACAGAAACGATGTGATCTCATCCCCCCCCCCCCACACACACACACAGAGAATTAATAAACACAGTTGCTAAGCACCAATGACTACTAGCATCATAAAAAGAGAAATAATTGGACATTGTGTTTCCTGATGGAAACAAACTTTCTTAAGGTCTTGTCAAAGGAATTGAACCTTGAATCTGGATCCGGCTCTGAATCTAGCTTCTAGGAAATGCAGAAAACCCAGACTGAGAGACTAGGCCAAAGGGTCTGACTTCTTCAGCAAACAACATTGTAGAGGGAAAGGAGGTGGTAGAAAGTAACTCCATAAATTCGCATATCATTGTTTCAGCTGCCACTTGGGAGTCATTTAAAAACACAGACAACAGCCGAAACTTAGTTCTTTATTGTATTACTTTTTAGTATTATCTATGCCTTTAAGGTTCTATCATAACTATGAGGTAGAATTACCACATAGAAGCCAGCAGGTGGCATGGTGGTTGAGATGCTGGACTTCCACATGGCCAACTACGGTTCGAGTCCCGGACCTGGTGGCTTGCTTTCTCTCTCTCTCTCTCTCTCTCTCTCTCTCTCTCTCTCTCTCTGGTATAGCAGACTTGAAAATAATAATTGTGGTAAAGAAATTTTTAAAAAAGGAAATATTACATAATGGTAGTATTATACATCTTTTCCCAATTCTACATTCAGAGAAATAACGGCAGTTTGAAACTGGCCATGGTTGCAGGGTTTAGACTGGTTTATTGTTCTGTTGATTTAGCTTTAAGAAAGTGAAGGAGAAGGGTCAGCCAGGTGGTGTGGTGGTGGAGGTGGTGGAGGTGGTGGATCCCACATGACCAACTGCATGGTTTGAGTCCCAGACCCAGCAGCTTGAAAAAACCACCAGGTGCATGTGTGTGTATGTGGCCAGAAACCCAAGTGGAGGATGGGGGAGAAAGAATTGTGGCATGGCCATCCTGTTAGGGCTGATTTCTCACTTTTCCTCTCTCTCTCCAACTCTCTGGTGAGTGTACACAGCCTATAGCAAAACTGAAAAAAAAAAAAAGTGACAGAAAATGTTAATATAGATTAAAATTTAAAATGTGTCTGTTGCTGTTACATTGCAAATAACAAAACGTTGAGAAAGTACTCCCCCGGTGTTCAGAACTATTGCCTCACTCCGCAGAGAGGTCGAATGCATCACTGAAAACAGAGTGACGTCCTGACACACGTTGACTGTTCCCTTTGGTCTTCCTCATTAATGTGAGTGAGAGTGTCAGCCCGCAACCGTGCCGGCTTAGTCATTACACGATTGCAGTCATAGGATGGCTGCAGACACCAGAATTTGGGGAAAATCAGTAAAAAAGCTTCATTGAGAATAAATTGAGGGACCAGCAGATGGTGTAATGGTTATGTTGCTGGATTCCCACATGGCTGACTGCAGTTCAAGTCCCAGATCCAGTGGCTTGAAACACACCAGGCACATGTGTGTGTGTGTGTGTGTGTGTGTGTGTGCCCAAAATCCCAAGAGGAGACTGGAGGAGTAGGGACTGTGGTGTGGCCATCTCCCCGGGGGGTAATTTCTTGCTTTCTGTCTCTTTGTCTTTTTGGCAAGCACATGTGCCCTACAGCAAAAATCTCTCAATAAATAAATAAATAAATAAATAAATAAATAAATAAAATAAAACGATACGTGCAATTTGCAATAGAGTATTATAAGTTTTAGTAGTTATGTTAGTAAAATTTGTTATAAATGCACGTGTGTATATTTTGTGCCAGTTATTAAATGTTTATCAGCATTTATCAGTAAGTATGTAATAAATACTGTTTTTGTTGTTAGCATGACAGTAACAGAGTGGCGCATTTCCAGAAAGGGGATAATGTTCGTGAAGATCAGAAAGAATAGCGGCTACTCCTAAGGGAGTTGAATCCCACATGGTCAGTCATGGTTCAAATCCTGGCCCCGGTGACTTGAAAAACATACTGGGTATGAGTGTGTGCATGCACAGAATTCTAACAGGAAGGAGAAACGGAGGAGCAGGGGTTGTGGCGACACCCCAGTGGAGGGGCTTCCATGCTCTCTCTCTCTCTCTCTCTCTCTCTCTCTTGTGCTGTCTCTCCGGTGAGTGTACACATTCTCTGGCAATTAAAAAAGACCAGAAAGACTGTTTGGCAGGAAACTAGGCTGAGCAAGGTGACTTAAATTTTAGGATGACTTGGGACCAGCAGATGGTGTAATGGTTACATCACTGGACTCCCGCGTAGTCAACCACGGTTTGAGTCCCAGACCCGTTGACTTGAACTCGTGCCAGATGTGTGTGCGTGCATGCCCAAAATCCTGAAAGGAGAATGGAGGGGAGGGAATTGCAGTGTGATTTCTCGCTTTCTCTCTGTCTCTGTATCTGCAGCGAGTGCACACGCCCTATAGCAAAAATCTCTCTCAAAAAAAAAAAATTAAGATGACCTAAGTTGTATGTAAGAGAGCATGTACATAATCACTGAATTGAAAGTTGGAAGAATTTATGAAAGAGACAGAAGTTCCTTTGTGGCAGCAATACCCAGAAATAATCTTTACAGTAAAGGCTGTTTGCAGTAAAGGCTGTTTGGACCCAATATTTATTTAGATTGTTTTTTTTTTTTTTTGTCATAGGGCATATGTGCTTTCCAGAGAGAGAGAAAGAGAGCGAAAGTGAGAAATCACCCTCAGTGTGGATGGTCATGCCACAATCCCTTCTTTATTCTCTTTCTGGGGTTTTGGGCACACACGTACACATGCCTGGCATGACTTTCAAGCTGCCAGGTCCAGGACTCAAACTGCTATCGGCCACGTGGGAGTCCAGTGCCTTAATCACCATGCCACCTGCTAGCCCCTAGCATTTTTAAAAGTTTATTTACTTCTTTTATGAGGGAGAGAAAAACACCCCTATCAGGGATCAGCAGGTGGTATAATGGTTACTTCGCTGAACTCCCACGTAGTCGAACGTGGTTTGAGTCCACGACCTGGCAGCTTAAAACTCAAGCCGGGCATGTGTGTGTCCGTGCCCAAAATCCTGAGAGGAGAATGGAGGAGAAGGGATTGTGGCGTGGCTATCCCCCCCGGGGGGGTGATTTCTTGCTTTCTGTCTCTCTGTTTCTATCTCTCCGGTGAGCGCACATGCCCTATAGCAAAAACCTCTCTACAATCAATCAATCAATAATAGAAAGACACTCCTGTCAGGATCTTCAGGCCACAGTC
This sequence comes from Tupaia tana, assembly GCA_026018925.1. Lineage (NCBI taxonomy): Eukaryota > Metazoa > Chordata > Mammalia > Scandentia > Tupaiidae > Tupaia > Tupaia tana. Next base: position 7,388,229 of record JAKSZU010000016.1, read on the forward strand.
TACCCCAGGCTCACCCAACCCGGATCATGGGCACATGCACACGTGCCCAGCATGCGGAGGGAGGTCCCGGGATGCGAGCCCCAGCTTTCCCAGGTGGCTCACTGTCTGCACCACTGTCTAGTCCCCTGTTTTGAGGTATCTATGATACACAGAGTACTTTCAAAATATCTATTTTTTTTTTTTCTTTTTTTGGAGAGGTTTTTTTTTTTTTTGCTAAAGGGCGCGTGCGCTCGCCAGACAGACAGAGAGAGAGAGATAGAAAGCAGGAAATCATCCCCCAGGGGGGATGGCCACGCCGCAATCCCTTCTCCTCCATTCTCCTCTTGGGATCTTGGGCACGCACGCACACGCGCCCGGTGTGAGTTTAAGCCGCCGGGTCCGGGACTCGAACCGCGGTCGACTACGTGGGAGTCCAGCGACATAGCCATTACGCTAACTGCTGGTCCCCCCAAAATATCTATTTTTTATTAATGCACATTTTAAAAACTGTTATAGGAGCCAGCAGTTAGAGTAATGGCTCTGTCACTGGACTCCCATGTAGCTGACCGTGGTTTGCGTCCCGGACCCGGTGGCTCAAACTCAGGCCAGGCACGTGTCGGTGTGTGCCCAAGATCCTGAGAGGAGAATGGAGAAGGGATTGCACTGTGGCATGTCCCCCCAGGCGGTGATTTCTCATTTTCTGTCTCTCTGTCTCTCTCTGTCTTTCTGGCGAGCGCACACGCCCTATGGCAAACCACCACCCCCCAGAAAGAAAAGAAAAGAAAAGAAAAAGAAAAACCTGTTACAGAACATGTAGGCCTGCTGACAGAGATGGGGGTAGGGGAGTGAGAAGCACCCGCCTAGAGGGGATGGCCATGCTGCAGTCCCTTCTCCATTTTCCTCTCAGAATTTTGGGCATGCATGCACACACATCTGGCGTGTCTTTTCAAGCCACTGGGCCTGGGACTTGGGCTGTGCAATTAGCCATGTAGGAGTCAGCTGCTTTAGTCACTACACCACTGGCTTGTCCCCAGACTGTCTCAGAAAGAGTGAACTTCTGCCAGGCATGAGTGCATGTGTACCTAAAATCCCAACAGGACGATGGAGGGGGATTGTGGTGTGGCCATTCCCCCTGGGGGGTGATATCTCATTTTCCCTCTTAGTCCTCCTCTGACTGTCTCCAGCAAGCACACATGCTCTATGGCCAAAAAATGGTGAACTTCATGTCTGTCATCAGATAAATATCCTCTAGACATTGCAAAGGCAATTTGCAGAATTTACAGCCCTGATATGGTGGTAGATCCATTAGGTCCAAATGAAATAGGTGGAAAAGCGAAGGCAAGGTGTGTGATATCTGAGTAAGACATTCATTTGTAAGGAATTGTATGAATGCAGGGTTGGAGGCAGCATGAGCATTTACGTGATGCTGCAAGGAAATCCGTGACAGCAGAAAAATTACATGAAGCCACTCACCTCTTTGTAAGGTCTGGGTAATTGACGTCTACATACTACAGATGATACACAGGAACGGCCACAGGATTAAGGATCTCCTTGACATCTGTTTAGGGAGGCCTGGCATCGAGTCCCTCTTTGCGGACACTTTCAGAAGGGAATTATGTTTTTTTTTTTTTTCCTTTTCTTTTTGCTATAGGGCGTGTATGCTCACCAGAAAGATAGAGAGAAACAGAGAGACAGAAAGCAAGAAATCACGCCCCCCTGGGGGGATGGGCACACCACAATCTCTTCCTCCATTCTCCTCTCTGGATCTTGGGCATGCATGCACACGTGCCCAGTGTGAGTTTAAGCCACAGGGTCCCAGACTCGAACCATGGTCGACTACACTGGAGTCCAGGAACATACCCGTTACGTCATCTGCTGGTCCAGAGGGGGAATGATTTTAATAAACAAAGGAGAACTACTTGTTAGGAAATGATAAGGTGCTTGACAGGCATTGTTTTATCCTGTAGTTTGTAATAAAAACCAAAAAATGGATGCTGGGTTTAGTCAACCATGCATGGAGTCTCATTTCAGCACAGAGGTAAGTGTCTTATGGCTTAAGAGTTTAAAAATGACTAGTCCTGGGGCCAGCAGGTGGCACAGTGGTTAAGGCTCTGGAGTCCCACGTGGCCAACCACAGTTCAAGTCCTAGAATTGGCGGCTTCGAACTCATGCCAGGCACATGTGTGTGTGTGCCCAAAAACCCTAGAGGAGAATGGAGGAGAGAGGATTATGGTGTGGCCATCCCACCGGGGAGTGATTTCTCACTTTCTCTCTCTGTCTGTCTCCGTCTCTCCAGTGAGTGTACTCACCCTAAAGCAAAAATCTCTCTCTCAAGAAAAAGACTAGTTCAGTGAATTCTTGGGAAAGTATTTCGAAAGGGAGATTTCAGGTATATGATTAATGCGAGCCAACGCGAGAAAAGGAAGACATTAAACTTGCATGGGAAGCCCTCTGGCGAACACGGGTTCTCGAGAAAGAACTCATGCTGACTGTGTGGAGAATACAATGAAAACGATCATGTAACAGTACAAGTTTGTAAATGTATTAGGAAAGTTGAAGTTCCTAATGAGCTTTAAGAAAGTGCTAGTCAACCGAAAGTGCCTTTAAATTATACTCAGATCAGTAAGTACAAGGAAGGCCGTCCCCAGCAAGCAGACAAGGAACGATAACGTAAATAACATAGATACAAATTACGGAGCCAAGAAAAGCTGTGCGAAGAAAGGAAAAGTTTTAAATGGATCTATCTCCAGCACCAACCAGTTATGTGCCCGCATGCTTCTGCGGCCTGAAGAACTTGCAGATGGGATCCAGAACATATGTCAGTGTTAGATAAAAATAAAATATTCAGAAGTCTCAAAGTGGACACTTTCTTCCCAACTTAAAAAAGATAGAGTAAAAATAAAGTCAATGAAAGGCAAGTTGTAAATATAATCATGGATTCCGCATAGCCTTCGGCAAAATTATATACAGTGTTCCAGGGAAACGGAGATTCTTAAAGTAAGTTAGCAGCTGGTGCTTTTGGAGAAACATGCAGCTGTTGAGTAACTATGGAGAGACCCAGCGTGGGGGCTCACTGTGAAGAAGCTGCACAGGCTCGGACCACGTGGGAGGGCCGGGTCCGAGCCCTAGTCCAGCCTAAAACCTGGATACTCCATTGAGTGCTGTAGTCTCAGCTCTGAGGAGGCTGTGGCAGGAGGGTCATGAGCTCCAGGCTGGCCCGACACTACCTAACAAACAGCCAGGTGTGGTGGGTCCCTGTAGTCCCAGCCAGAGGTTGAGGCAGGAGGATAGGAACATGGCAAGACCCTGACTTAAAAAAAAAAAAAAAAAAAAAAAAAAAAAAAAAAGGCAAGATTGTATTCACGGACGATGGACGTGTTTCCAGCTGGGTCGCATGAACTTGTATCAGATGAATCCTCCAGCTGAGAGCTATAAAAGCTGGATAGCATTTTTATTTTATTATTATTTTTTATTGAACTTTATTTTATTTACTTATTTTAAACAGACAGGGCAGAGAGAGAGAGAGAGAGAGGAGAGAAAGTGAGGAAGTAAGCCACCAGGTCTGGGACTCGAACGCTGTCAGCCATGTGGGAGTCCAGCGCCCTTAACCACCCTACGACCTTTGGCCTCTATTTTATTTTTTTAAAGAGAGATTTTTGCTATAGGGCACGTGCACTCACCGAACAGAGGGAGAGAGAGACAGAGACAGAAAGCAAGAAATCATCCCCCAGG